>PVIC010005918.1:0-55971 GCA_004025085.1 Thryonomys swinderianus | reverse complement strand
TTGCTTTTTGGAGACAGGGTCTCGCTTTGTAGTTCAGGCTGGCCCTGAGCTCACTATGGTGCCCAGGCAAGCTGCCGCGAACTCAGCAATCCTCCCGTCTCTGCCTCCCGAGTGCTGGGATTACAGGCGTGAGCCACCACACCCAGCATTATATGTGGTTACCGGGGATTGAACTCAGGTCCTTGCGCTTGCAAGGCAGACGCCGGAACCACTGAGCTAACCCTCTGGCCCAAAACTGACTTTTGAGATATTTTCAAAATAAGGCATGTATGCAGATGACTCTAGTTATAAACAGTATTTCAAATAGAAAATAGTTATATCAAGAAAGATTTAAGTAAAAAAATCCCTATCAATGTCTTAAAACACTCAATTTGAATAAAAGGTGAAAAAATATTTGAGGTAACTTAAACACATAGTTTCACGTTCCATTTTATTTTATTAAAAGTATTTCTAAAAGAGAAATTTAAAGCCTATTTCAATAATACCTCCAACCAATGTATGTAAGTAACCTTTCAGTACAATTCAACTTGTTAACCTTAAATGTGCATCGTTTTATGTCAAACAAGAATACATAAGAATTAAATCCTACAGAGTTTTAATTCCAGCCACAGAGAATTAACTGGTTCACACACGACTAACTTTCCAACAAAACTGCACATAACACACAAAACATTATTTGAAGGTGCAGTAGTAGCCAACACAGCCAGCACTTGAGAATGTGATCCTTAAGAAGAGGGGCACAACAAGTGAGCTCCACATTTATCACAGAATTTTCCATAAGGGGTGATGCTGATTTTTTGGCAGGGGAAAATAATGGAAGCTGAACATCAGGCTTTGGGAGCTGAGAAGACAGAATCGGGATTTTAAAGCTATCAATCAGTTGGAACTTGAGAGAAAATTCCTGCAAGGAAGAACTCACGGAAAGGTCAGCCTAAGTAATGGTGTGCCAATTTTTCTTCAAGCATGGGTCATATCTGGAAATCCAAGAAAAAAATGGCAGCTTCTTTCCTTGTGTCTAGATAATACTTATTAAGTGACCAGCCACATATTACTGTTTCCCAACAGTACCCAATGCAAAGTCAAGTTTCATCAAGTGAATTTTCCACTGTTCCCCCAGTCATCTAATAAAGCCAGATTCTGTTACAAACCATTTCTTACACCCTCCTCTTGAAAAGTTCCACAACTCCGCATAGTGTTTGCCTTTATTTTATAAAATCATAACTCCAATTTTATTCAGCTACATATGGTCTTGCCTAGAGGATTCTGACAAAAACTCAGGAAAAATATTAACTACAGCTGCATATAAACATTAGAGATGTCTTACAGACTTAACTATGAATGAAGGAAGTTAGATACAAAAAAGTACATTCCTATGATGGCATTGATAGAAAGTCAAGAACATGTAGAACTGACTGACTAATGTTGTTAAAAGTCAGAGCAGTTATCTTTTGGGGAACATGACTAGGAGGGGACATAGAATCTAGGAAGCAAGAAATTATCTATATCTTTATCTGGGTAGTGTAATATATATGTAAAAGTTCAGCTATGTATTTGAGATCTGTGTACTTTGCTAATGTTTGTCATATCTAAGAAAAAAGTTGACCATATACAAGCACTTACATACAGAACTGCCCTAACAGAACACATACTCATCTCTCCTGAGTATCCTAAGAGGTTTTTGAAAAGTATGAAATTCCACTCTTGAGTAGCTTTAGAAATTTTCTATTATTAACAAAACAAATTCACAGATTACTGAGCTATACCATCCAAGTAATAGCTAAAAGAACAATATTTATAAACAGCTAAAAGAAACATATTTATAACAGTAACAGCTAAAAGAAAAATATTTGTAAACATGTATATACAAATCTAAATTCCAAATTAACAATAATCATAGTTGAACAAGTAATGCATTTCCAAAAATTTCTGAGTAATTTATGGATTGAAAACTATCTACTTTTATGAAATACAAATTGTTAACTGTTTTCCAGTAAGCTTGCAATACAACTGAATAATTTCTTTCTTGCATTATTAAGATATCAAGACATTTTCTCTTGCACCAAAGTTATATAAAAGACAGCATTACATTTTTATTTTTACAATTATTAAATATCATGCTAAAATGATATATTTGTGTACTGTATTTTAGTAATTATTAAGCACTAGATAAAATTTTAAATAATCACAGAAATACATGTAGAGAGCAATTCTCTATAATAGAAGAACACAGAGATAATAACTATAAAGGACCAGAAGTAAAGCTTACCACTTCTTCATCTGAAAGCTCACGGCCTTGGATGCTGCTATTCTCTCTCACTGCTTGCTGGTGTTTTTTCCCCTTAATGTGGCTAAAAAGATACACTTCTGAGGAGATCTAAAAGCATAAAATCAAAGCAGTGAAATCAACATAGCATTAAATCTAATTTTAAATAATACACATTTAATCCAGCATTTACACCAAGTACAAGTAGATCATTCTACCATTTACATATCAGGTCTAAAAATATATCCCTAAGCAAGTAATTCTGGGAATCTTTTAGAAGCTGCATGATCAAAAGGAAAATGCCATCCCTCATAGCAAGTCTAACAGGAAATCATTTCCTTCAAGTTTGAGGTTCAAGTGTCAACACTGAAAATGTTGTCTTTCTTGTTTTGGTTCCAACGACCAAAAATATTGATTGGAACTGTCATTCAGTAGCTAAGCATCCATTTTAGTACCAACAACATACTCTGAAACTTTGCACTACTACTCCTAAATGCCATTACCTGTACTATTTACTCTTCATTCAAAATCATGGCACTCAGCAGATGCCCTAACATGAGTTTTAAGAGACTAGCAGATTATATTCCATGGTTTCATATACTTCAGTAATAAGTTAAAGCACAACAGTATTGACATGACAACATACCAGGACACTGCAAAGGGAACATTGTTTCTTTCTTTCATAAGGGGTCAGCTTGGGAGCATAATCAGTATTTGCATGTCGCCCACTGCTTAACTCAGCAGCTTTTTCTTTTCTTTGTTCAATCTGCTCCATGTGCCTTCGAATACTTTCATCATGCTGCAGATATAATCAAAGTCAAAAAAATTCAAAAAGTATTCAAAGCATACTAAAGATTTCTAGTAAAGTTTAAAAAGAATAGGGGAAGTTAACTTGCACACTAAAAACAGATTTACATAAAGCCCTCTAACATCTCTGACGTGCAAGGTAATTTTCCTAAAGTATTCTCCCTAGGATAGCTACAGATGTTTTGTGAGAGAAGTTCCACAGTCAAATAAATTTGGAAAACGGTAAATTAAAGGTAAGCAGTTTTTTTAACATACAGCTTTACAGGGGCTTTAGTATGCCACTGTGCTCTGAATAAGCTTTCTTATCAATAGGAAGCATTTCATAAATTAGTTGTTCGTGTACACTTTTGAAAAGTATTTCCTGGAACGCACTATGGGAAATGCTGACCTACAGGTAAAAATCCACACCTGGCCATACAATGAAACTTCTCATGACATCACCCTCTACCTAGCACTGTTCCCTATGTACTTGTTCTTCAGTTGTGGAAATTATCCCATGGAAATGACCCATTATTTAAATACACAGTGACCCCAAACTGTCTTTTTTCATTCATTTTTTATAACAGGAAATATTAGAATGACAATTCTATCAAATGTATTCATTAATTTTTCTGTGTATATCTTAAAACATTCACTACACAGAGCAATATAACAATCAGCACAGTATTATCTAGTCTCTTTTTTAATTCTTTTTTATTGTTGGCTTTCTTTGAATAACAAACTTCATACAGTTGTGTTGGCCTTTCCTTTTATTCTGTGTGTGGTATGATTTCAATAAAATATCTACCCATTAAATGTAAAGATGAAGGTGTTGATGATGAATGTCCTGGTTGGCATTCTGCTATTATGTATTTTTCAATTATTTGGTCTATTAGACATAATCTAAGTCATAAATGACTTTTTGAACTCTGATGTTCTGAATAAATAACAAATGAGTTCCATATTGTTTGGTATGGTAAGGTGCACTAATACTTTATAATAATTTTTTTCCTTGCCTTTTGATTACAGGGATAGCTTGAGAGATGTTGGTCAATTCTGTTACTAGCATCCATAGAATTACTATAATCACTTACCACTACTGGAATTTTTTTAGTTTTGTATACTAATATTTCTCCCTTTTCAGTTTTTTCTTTTGCAAATCTTTTGGTACTTCCTTCCTATTCAGCCTCAATGTCCCAAAAGTGCCCATTTTGTATTATAGAAGAATATCAGTGAGTTCTGGAGAAATATAAAAATTATATCTATTGTGTTCATGATAAAGTTTTTACAGGTATTAGCACAAAAACTATAGGTTATTTTTCACAAATAAAATAAACACAAATTAGTAAACTAAAATAACCAGAACTCACTATTAGATTTCACTAGAAACAAACATCAAAAGTGAATACAATGTTTTAAATTTTAAAATATGCAAAAAATAGTAGATGTAAAACAAACACATATGAGTGTATCTCATGCAAACAAGAATTGATTGGTGGAAATGACACCTGCCTGAGTGGTGCCTAGGGTAGTCAGTACATAAACACACATGTGGCCTGAGTGACAGAGTAAACTGTTAGTGGTTAAAGCTGTTTCAGACTTATGCCTGTGTACTTAGACTTCTTCACATGATTACTGGAGAGGACTCTACTCACTCATTCATCCTTTTGTCCATTCAACTCAACCTTATTTTAACATCAGCTTAGGAATTACTCCCTGAGAGTACTTCCCTGAATTCTGGCACCACTAATGTAGGACTGTGTCCTCCTCTGACTTCCACAGCACCCCATGTATATTTCTATCTGTATGGAAATTACCTGCTGAGCAGGTAACTAAATTTCATACTACTTTATGAGTTTCCTAAGAACTGGAATCACAGTTTTTTCATAAGTACCTGCTGCATAATAATTATATGAATCCTAATTTCTCAGATCACATAAACAGTAAAATGTGATTGACTTTAAATCAATATGTAAATAATATAGTGAAATTAGTCATATGCTAGGGCTGACTACCTCTTGTACTAATGATAAATATTTTCTAGAAAATATTACTTTATCAAGGTGAGTAGGACGGTATATAGCAATAATCCCAGTACTGTAGAAGGCTGAAGCAAGAGGATCTCAAGTTCAAGTCCAGTTTAGGCAACTTTAGGAGACTTTTGCTCAAAACAAAAAAAGAGAAGGTAGCTCAGTAGGAGGCCCTGAGCTCAATCTCTAGTACTGAAAAAAAACCAGTTAATCATACTCTTCCAATTTACAACTGTGCAATTCATATACATTTAAAATTGAATAGATGTGGGCTGGAGATTTAGCTCAGTGGTTCTGGCACCTGCCTCGCAAGTCAAGGTTCTGAGTTCGATCCCAGTGACCACATAGAATGCTGGGCATGATGACTCACGTCCACCAGCAATCAATACCACATACCACAGTGCCAGGCATGGCGGCTCAGGCCTGTAATCCCATCACTGGGGAGGCAGAGGCAGGAGGACTGCTGAATTCAAGGCTTGCCTAGGCTACATAGTGAGCTCAGGCCCAGCCTGAACTACAAAGTGAGACCCTGTCTCAAAAAAAAAAAATAATTGAATAAATGTAATATAAGAAACATCCTTTAGTATATTTTTAAATAATTAAAATTTATAAATAGCAAAAGCCTAGCAATCATGTCATGAAGTTATTCATCAACTTCTGAGTAAATCCAGATATGTTGTTTCCTTTAATTTTTTTCATTAAAAAATATTTTCACAAATAAAATAAACACAAATTAGTAAACTAAAATAACCAGAACTCACTATTAGATTTCACTAGAAACAAACATCAAAAGTGAATACAATGTTTTAAATTTCCTTTAATTTTTTTCATAAAAAATTAAAGGAAACAACCTTACCAAACTAAATATAGACTCCCAATAGCTAAGTTTGAGTTATAGAGCAATCATAGAAGACTTGTGTCTAAAGATGAATACAAATTAATTCAATTTTTGTTTGCTATGTACAATTTTAGAATCATGCTCCACTGCAAGCTCTAAAACTTCTAATTAGGAATACATGATATCCCTACCTTAAGCTGAATTTTTTTCTGTAGCTCTTCCATAGCTTCTTGCTGAGCAGCTGTGAGTGCTGCCAATCGTTCTTCCCTGTCTCTGGAAAAAGAGTCAACTGCTTAAAGTAACATATCACATAAAGTTAAAAGTTACAATTAGGCCCATATATTCAAAAGGCTTATTATCGTTATTATTATTATTGTGGTGCTGAGGATTGAACTTGGGCCCTGTTCTTCCAAGTAGGCACAGTACCACTTGAGCTAAATCCCTGGCCCAAGGCTCATTATTTAAAAAAAAAAAAAATCCATGTCTCAGGTTTGTTACTCATTCAATAACTGGGAAAACTAGAATTTTCTTCGCTCTGTTTTTTGGTGCTGTGGCAACAGAGCTTATTAGCCACGAGAATGGATGCTAAGGCCCAAGCATGAACGTAAATATTAATTCTAGGAATGTCACTTAAATATGGCATTTTGAAAATATACCTTTACTTTCATTCCCTTGGAAAATCCTACTAAAATCATGAGAAAGGAATAAAAAAAGGCATAAACTCACAAATACAGGGAGAATAGGACAAGAAATGACCACATTTGATGGACAACAATATTTCAGAAACTGAAAGTCAAATCTGAGAAATCAGAAATCTAGGATGTCAAAGGGAACAACTAGAAAGGAAAGTAACTCTGCCAGCAAAACTACATAAAAATTCAGAAGCTAGAGAAACTACTCAAGAAGGAAGAAATGAGAGCTGGGGTTAGAAACAAGGAGACTGGAAAATTCCTAAAAGAACCAGTAGCTATTCTCCTACAATGAGGAATCAGGAGATGACTGCCAGAGAGGTAGAGACAAGACCATGCATTCAAGACAAGGAGAAGGTGGAGAAGAGATGATACCATGAAACTGAGAAGCTTAAGCCAAACTGTCCATGTTGGAATGGTTACACAAGTAGCACTTTTCCCCTTTCAGCACACAAAATACTGGTAGCCAGTTTAATTCCCATTCCCCAGACTTCCTAAGCCTCATGAGAGGTTTAGGCCAGCCTCAGAGAAAAGTTTTAGTTAGGAAGACAGGCAGGGATCTGCCAGATGAGTGCTAGTTTCCCACAGACCCACAGAGTGACCCAGTACTCAGTACATCCAGCCCACTCCTGCTCAGTGTTTCACAGAAAGGACAAGGGAAAAAAGCAGGGAGAGACAAGTTACAAGCACCAGATATTTGAAAGAAAAAAAATTGATGGTTAAAAAACAAAAAAGGAAACAAACCTTGTGTATATAGAGGAGGGGTTATAGGGTGGGTAGGGGAAGAAGAAAAATGAGAATTAAGTCATGTCATATACTAGTACAAATTCTCAATGTGGAATGTAATTGTGATGTGTATATATAATGTACCAATAAATTAAATTTTAAAAAAAAGAATTTCTAACATGAAGTCAAAGACCAAAACAAAGACATAAAAATGAGGAAAAGAAAGAAAAATATGCTGGGTGTGGTAGGGTATACTTGTAATCCCAGCACCTGAAACAGAAGGATCACCATGAATTTGAGGCCCGGAGGGTCTATATTGTGAGTTTAAGCCTGAACTACATAGCAAGATTCTGTCTCAAAAAAATCCAGCCAACCAAACAAAGTAAGAAATATAAGAAAAATTTAAAACAAATATAATTAACAATTTGGGGAGAATAAGAAAATGTCTTAATCATGGAATAAGAACAGAATGTTATTTATGAAAATGGAATAATAAGAAAAATTATATATTTACAATATATAAAGAGAAATGTTTTTAATAATTGGAAAAATTGAGAAAACTATTCTAGAAAGGAGAAAAAGTTCAAGAAAGGAGAAAACAGAAATAAAAGGAAGAAAATTAGATTAAATTCAGGAGATAAAAAACTACTAAAACTGATTCTACAAAAAAAATTATAATAGAAAAAAATGAGATGAAAGAAATACAAAGTTTTTAAAATCTTGCTGGGAATGGTGGCTTATGCCTATAATTCCAGCACTCGGGAGGCAGGCAGGAAGATTGCCAAGAGTTCAAAGCTTACCTGGGCTATATAGTGAATTCAGGGTCAGCCTGAACTACAAAGTGAGATCCTGTCTCAAAAAACTAAAAAAAAAAAAAAAAAAAAAAAAAAGATTTTTTAAAAAGATCATGAGCTTCCAGGTTTTGTACATGCCTATCACCACAATTAATAAAAACACAAAACATAAACAGTGAAAACTGACTTCTCAACAGCAACAGGAGAAGCTGGAAGCCAACCAATGCCTTTCAAATTCTGAGAGGAAATGATTGCCAACTGCTTATTTTGTGCCTGCTCAAGTACAAGGTGGGATAAAACACTGTCATTTGCACTACCTCAAAAAAGGTCCTAGGAATAGTTTCTCTGTTATGTACTCAAGGATATGCTCCAGCAAAACCAGAGGGTTTGTTTGTTTGTTTGTGTTTTGTTTTTTGAGACAAGGTCTTGGTTTATAGTTTAGGCTGGCCCTGAGCTCACTATGTAGCCCAGGCAAGCCTCAAATTCAGCAATCCTCCTGCCTCTGGCTCCCGAGTGATGGGATTACAGGCCTGAGCCGCCACACCTGGGGATGTGGTATGTGGTATGGATTGCTGGTTGGCATGAGTCACCATGCCTGTTATTTCTGTATGTGGTTACTGAGGATTGAACCAGGGACCTTGTGCTTGCTAGACATGCACCAGAACCACTGAGCTAAATCTCAAGCCCAAAACAAAAGTTTATTCAGAAAAAGGGAGAAATGAAACTGTAGCCAACTAGTTCAACACAGGAGGAAGGTAAAAAGAAGTTCTAAAATAACAACATTCTAGGGTACCCAAAGGATGAATTTAGACAGAAGCCAAAGGACACAGGAACTCAGAGGAATGTCTCCAAGAAAAAGCTTAACTCACAGAATTACTAATAAATTCAAATATGTTCAAATTGTTAGCTCCCTTTGAACGTTAGTAAATGATTCAGCAACTGGGTTTATGAAATAAAACAAATTAAAACACAAGGCAATTATTCATTCAGAGACAACAAAAATCACAACATAAAAGAAAAGATAATTATACTCAGTAGCACAGTTTTGAAAGTAAGAGATTGCTGATTTAACCAAATCAAAAATGAAAAATGGGGAATTTTGAGTATAAAATGAGGATATGAGAGGAAATACTAAAACCTCATTATTCTTAGGGGAAAATAAAATACTTTCTGGACAGAAAATTCAAGAAATAACAATGTTCTATAATGTTAAGTATGTTTCTTAGAAATATGTAAGTGAGTATCAGGCAACCTAGAAAGAGATGTCTTTAACTTAAATGAACCTAAAGAAGTTTGCCTTACAGGAATGATAATTGTAGTAGGGAGATATGGTACCAGGGAATGTTACTCTTTGTTATAAAACTGATATATTACTTAACTTTTGACAGATTTTATTCTGATAATTATATTTTTAATTTTAAAAACATTAGGGATAGGCCTTCTAGCTAAGGAGGAAGAGCATGAGATCAGTGAATCCTTTTCTAAAAATCAAGTATAAAGCATGACAAAATTATATAAAAAAAAAACCTTGAATGTTCTGAAACCAAAGAAAATAAATTAACAAGCATTTACTGATACAAGACTGCACAAATTGTCTAAATACATCATATAAAGATGGCTATTTTCCAATAAAGAACTAAGAGACAAATGAAATATGGCATGCCTAGGTGTGCACCATGCTGGCATCATGCCCTTTGAGCCCCCTGTAGAACGGTGAACTAAAGACCTCTCCTCTTCATGTATCACCCCCTCTCAGCTATTTTGTTACAGTAATAAAAATGTTCAATACAGGAAGAATAAACAGACGTCCTGCATAGAAGAATTCCAAGTAATACATATAGTTACTCTTCTCAAGGAAAGGAAGAATAGTATTCCTCCTTGGGCTATGCTCTCAGTGGCCTTCTTTTAAAGAAGACAGTACAGAGCAAATTTAAATGACACCTGGCAAACAGACCTCAGGTAGGTAATCAAAATTAACATCACTGATAACAAGCTGAGAAAATGATACTTTGTGAAGTATAGCACTTTTTTAAAATTTTTTTTAGGATTTTTTTTTTTTTTTTTTGCTTTTTGAGACAGGGTCTGGCTTTGTAGTTCAGGCTGGCCCTGAGCTCACTATGGAGCCCAGGCAAACCTCGAACTCAGCAATCCTCCTGTCTCTGCCTCCCGAGTGCTGGGATTACAGGCGCGAGCCACCACGTCCGGCATTGTGGTGTGCGGTGTTGATTGTTGGTGGGCGTGTCTCCACGCCCAGCATTATATGTGGTTACCGGGGATCGAACTCAGGACCTTGCGCTTGCGAGGCAGCCGCTGGAACCACTGAGCTAACCCTCTGGCCCTGAAGTATAGCACTTTAACTCTTCTTCACAGAAAGAGGCCCCAGTCTTAGTAGGAGAACAACATCAGGCAAGTCCTCATTAGGTACATTCTATAAAATATCTAAACATTACTCTTCAACACTGTCATATCATCAAAAGCACAGAAAGTCTGAAACTGTCATACCTCAGAGGAGCCTTAACAAAATGACAATTGAATATGTGAAGACATATACCTAGACAATGTACCTAGACAATGGCCTAGACAGACATGTACCAATTTAATAAAAACTTGTACTGGGCCGGAGATTTAGCTCAGTAGTTCCGGCACCTGCCTACCAAGCACAAGGTTCTGAGTTTGATCCTCGGTAACCACATACAATGCTGGGCGTGGTGGCTCACACCCACCAGCAATCAATACCACATACCACAGTGCCAGGTGTGCTGGCTCATGCCTGTAATCCCAGCACTCAGGAGACATAGGTAGGAGGACTGCTGAGTTCCAGGCTTGCCTGGGCTACATAGTGAGCTCAGGGCCAGCCTGAACTACAAAGCGAGACTCTGTCTCAAAAAAAAAAAAGAAAAAAAAAAAAACTTGTGCAGACAAGGATAAACATGAACGAACCCCTAGGAAAATCATATTCAACTAACAAAAGATGAGAAGAATTTCCTGAAGGCATGAAGAAAACACAACTCACAATATGAAGGGAAAAACAGTAAGATTAAAGGCAAACTTTTTATTAAAAGCAACAGAATTCATAATGCCGGACGTGGTGGCTCACGCCTGTAATCCCAGCACTCGGGAGGCAGAGAAAGGAGGATTGCTGAGTTCGTGGCGGCTTGCCTGGGCACCATAGTGAGCTCAGGGCCAGCCTGAACTACAACGCGAGACCCTGTCTCAAAAAGCAAAAAAAAAAAAGCAACAGAATTCAGAAGATTCAAAATACTGAAAGAAAAACCCATGAATTCTATATCCAGCAAAACTATCATTCAAAATGAAAGGAAAATTAAAATATTTCCAGAACAGTGAAAACCAAGTCAATTCACTGAAAATCATACTCCATTACAAGGATATCCATGTAGCTCAAATGAGTTAACAGAAGTAACTCACACACATACACTGAAAATGAAGTATATCAGAAACTATAAATATATGGATAAATATAAAGGAATGTAGAAATAATTTTGTCCTAGTTTCTTTTAAAAATATAGGCTTCCATAAGAAATAACTATAACATGGTATTATTCAACCTATGATTACATAAGATATGAGATATATATATAGATATATATATAGATATATATATATAAAACATGGGGGTAAAGGACACAGAATTGTGCTAAAGACACTATTTTACCAAAACTAATTCAGTTTTAATATTAATTACAGTAAGTGAAGATGAATAATGTAATCCAGGAGTAATTACTAAGCAAATAATTAAAATAATGCATTTTTTACATTAAAGAAGTAAAAAAGATTAACCAGAAAGTACTGGTTAGGTAATAAGGATGGAAAAAAGATAATATAGATGATAATTATCAAATGGCAGACATAAACCCAACAAAATCAATAATTACATCGAATGAGAATGTACTAAACATTCCAATTAGAAGGCAGAAATTAGCAGATCACATAGAAAAGCAAAATCCAATTTAGTATAGTCTGTAAGCCACATGTTTAAGAAACAAAATACAGGTAGGATCAAAGTAAAAAAGACATGAGATGTACCTTATAAATAGTATCTATGGTTATATTTATCACAGAAAAAAATTGTCTTTAAGGCAAGAAATATTTTTTATAAACCAGAGGAACATTTCAAAATAAAAGGCTTACTCTCAGTGAGATATATAACAAATACAAATTCCATGCACTTAAAGAAACATCAAACTACATAAAAATAAACACTGAAAACTGAAACACAAAATACATATTTCACCTTTTAAATATGGAAGCATCAATAATCTTTCAAGAGTTGAGAGAACTAAACCAAAAACGAGTAAGTCACAAAGATGAGGCAACACTCTCCTTACTGAACTGGTAATTATAAGCAGCCCTTCACCAGTGGCAGGAGACATACATCTCTGAGGGCACAAAGAATGTTCTCAGAAGAGTCCAAATCCAATGTCAGAAAAGAAATCCCCCAAAAATACACACTGAAACTATATAAAATGTGTTCTTCAGCAAAGATTCCAATAGAAATCAACATAGAAAAAAAGTGTGATATTCTCAAATAGTTGGAAATACACACTTTTAAATAATCTATGAATCAAAAAAGGAATCTTAAGAAATACTGAAGTATCTTGAGGGGCCAGGGATTTAACTTAAGGGGTAACATGCTTACCCTGGAAGTATAAGGGCTCGAGTTCAATCCCTGGTACTGGAAAAAAATAAAGTATCGAGTTGATCTATCAGTTATGCCCCCAGTAGATTCCTTCTTGCCTAAGCTAGTCAAAATCAGATTCTATTTTTTCAAACAAATATCTTAAAATATCAAGCTTCTCACCCAACAAAAAAATTACAAAAGGTTTCCATTTTGAGTGTAACGTTATAATACTTGGGATTCAAAATCTGGTATGTTTATGTTTTTGTGACTACTTCTAAAAAATAAACATGACATCGAATTGCTATTTTTAAGGCCTTATTTAAATATTTACTTAGGGTAAAACGCTCCTCAGGATCAAAATCCAGCTAGCAAAAGAGGTACCTTGCTCTCTCCCGTGCTGCATCCTCACGGGCTTTTTCCTTCTCTTGTCTCTGTTGTTCAATCCGAGCTTCCTGCTCTTTCCTCTTCATTAACAATTCTTCCACACGGGCCTGCCGCTCTGCTTCTAGAGCCCTCTTGCGTTCCTAACGTTCAAAATATTTTAAAGATATTAAAATTGCATATAAAATGTAAATGACATTTACATTTTATAAATGTAAATTATGACACACCTTCCACGTTACTTTAAATATTCAACTTTGTATATTTATGGCTTATTACTGGACACACTGCTTCTCTGAATTTAAACAAAAATCAAACAGCAGATACCTTGTTTTCATGAATCATTTAGCAGCATTATACATAATTACAAGAAGAAATACATTTTAAGTAAACATGTTTTCACATGATTCTGTGGGAATCTAATATGCATTTTCTGATTAATCATTTCAAAAACGTTATTTATTAATAAACAGTTAAATACCTAAGCCTAATGAAAAGATGATAGTTAACAGACTTTATTTCCAAATTAAGCTTCCATCAAGGAATTAAGAGAGCTTCTGGAAAGGATAAAGAGACAACTTAATACAGCACTGTGGGTATGACAGTGGGCACTAGGCCCAATTCCCTGGTTTTATTTCCTGGCCCCATTATTTACTGAGTAACTCCAATTTAGGAAGTTACATTCTTTGTGTCTTTGTTAACTAGAAGAGTAAAAACAGTAATACGTATTTCTTAGGACTTTTTGAAGAATGTATCAGATTCTACATGAAAAGCACTTACTACAGAGCCTGGCATGGAGTCAATTCTCAATAATTAGTTAGTATCAAGGAAGAAGACACTTCATCAAGATGGAGTAAGCTCCAACGTGAAATACTGTGCCTTGTGTATGCTTCTGCCTAGAGGTACCTTGCTAATGCTCACTATGTCACCAGCTGAACTGAAACCTTTGTTTCAACCTGGACTATCTTCCAGATAACACATAACCTGTCCCTTCCCCTCTCTGATGATTAATAGAACATGCTGATTTAGGTTTAGTACCTCCTACTTAAATGGCCTTGTGAAACTCACTTTGCTTCAAAGAGATTTGGTTGGCTATGAGGTCCTAAATTCATAATATAATAAACTACTCACCCTAGTGTTTGTCCATTATAAGGGCTCAATAAAAGGCAGGAGGAAAAAAGTGAGGTAGTTTCTATTCCGGTAACTCTTAAAGGTAGAGTGAAACATTTCCAAGAGATTACTGAGCTCACAGTGGTAACTTCATCTCTCCAACAAGCTCTACCTATCCTAGGAAAAATCTCTGTGAAGTAGGAAGCCTGAAAATCAGATGAACTGTTCTCCCTCATTCTCTCCACTCCTTTCTCCTCCTTGTCAAAGGGAGACTGGGAATTAGAGGAATGCCCTGATTTCAGGGAGACTTAGCTGGCACACTGCAAACTACAAGAAGCATGCAATTAGATGTTAAATATATTCTTTTATGTCCATCAATCTATTCATCACCTAGTTAAAACTGCTTCTCATTACTAATCAAGAACATATGGAAACTTGTTTATTAGCTATAAATATCATGAAATCTCTTAAGACTGAAAACAAATCTGGTAAAATATTCTTAATTAAAGAAAATAGGGCCGGAGGGTTAGCTCAGTGGTTCCAGCGCCTGCCTCACAAGTGCAAGGTCCTGAGTTTGATCCTGGTAACCACATAGAATGCTGGTGGTGACTCACGCCCACCAGCAATCAATATCACATACCACAGAGCCGGGCGTGGTGGCTCACGCCTATAGTCCCAGCATCCAGAGGCAGAGACAGGAGGATTGCTGAGTTCCAGGCTTGCCTGGGCTACATAGTGAGCTCAGTGCCAGCCTGAACTACAAAGTAAGGCCCTGTCTCAAATAAATAGATAGATAGATAGATAGATAGATAGATAGATAGATAGATAGATAGATAGATAGATAGATAAAAAATAATAAATACAGGGGCCAGAGATTTAGCTCAGTGGTTCCGGTGCCTGCCTCTCAAGCGCAAGGTCCTGAGTTCGATCCCGGTAACCACATAGAATGCTGGTCATGGCGATTCAAGCCCACCAGCCATCAATACCACAGTACCGGGAGTGGTGGCTCACGCCTGTAATCCCAGCACTTGGGAGGCAGAGACAGGAAGATTGCTGAGTTCCAGGCTTGCCTGGGCTATATAGTGAGCTCAGGGCCAGCCTGAACTACAAAGCGAGATCCTGTCTCAATCAGTCAATCAATCAATCAATAAATAAAATATTTTTCTTATGTATTTGCTTAAAATAGTTTTTAATTAAATGACAGTGATAAATACTTTAAAAATACAATTCTCTGGAGGCCGGCGATTTAGCTCAGTGGTTCCAGCACATGCCTCCCAAGCATCAAGGTCCTGAGTTCAATCCCCAGTAACCACATACAATGCTGGGTGTGGTGAACCAGCAATCAATACCACATACCACCGTGCTGGGTGTGGTGGCTCAAGCTTGTAATCCCAGCACTCGGGAGGCAGAGGCAGGAGGATTGCTGAGTTTCAGGTTTGCCTGAGCTATATAGTGAGCTCAGGGCCAGCCTGAACTACAAAGTGAGACCCTGTCTCAAAAAAAAAAAAAATACAATTCTCTCCTAAATTCAGAAAAGTCATTTTTTCCATAAAGCCTTCCATGTCCCACTAACAGAACTAATTATCCCTCTCCTTAACAGGACTGTATTTTTTAATAAATTTTCATTTATTTTTTATCATAAAATCAAAGATTATATCATCTCTGAATTACTAATACCTAATAGTTGTCAAAAAGTAACCTATAATAACAATATACAGTTGTTTTATTAAATGATTGTATAATAGAGATAAAAATAATGACAAATTTAAAAATTCAAATGCTAGTTATAAATTAAAGGGTATAAATTAATACTTATAAATGATAAAATGCAAAGTTTGGTTGCTCACTGAACAGAAAAAGATATGTGACCATTAATCATGCTATGTCAGTTTGAAAGTAATAAGAAACAGCTATAGGATTAGAAAAGCATAGTTTTGGCTGTGTCTATAAGTAACTGACATATAGTATAGGCCAACAAACCAAGTCAGGGGATGATCCACCCAAGGTCAAGGGAGCACCAACCCACAGGCTTGTGACCTGGATGGGTAGAAAAGGAAAAGAAGGAAGCAAGCTTATTCCTTAAGAGCTCCAATCTTGTGATCACCTTTGGACTCTGATCTCCAGTTTCTACAGCCTCTCGAGGCAGACTGTACCAGTGACTCTACCATGAGTTTCTAGGCCTTCAACCTTGGGCTAGTGCTGTATCTCTGAGCCCTCTTGTTCTCTGCTCTCTATCTTTCTGGGATGAGCAGCCCTGACTCCTCCTGCTCTCCAGCGTGCAGGTGGGCCCTATCGACTTTCCCACCTGTGATCCTATAGGCCTAGCTAGTAAATTTCCTTACATAAGCAGACAACTATTTTCTATCCATTGCATCCCTCTCTTCAGAAAACCATAACTAATACATGTCAGTTTCTTTAATAGTAACATTCTATAATTTTAAACACATTAGCTTAGGATTTACTGAAATAAGGCATGGACTCAAACCAAACAGAGATCAAGGATGAATATGAAAATGCCTATAAAGGCCCACAAATGTTAAAAGTAATTAATGAACTTAAAAATGCATTAATACTTTCAATTTCCTAAAATCACCAGTAATATGAGACAGGGAATATTAATATCCCTAGTTTCTAGCATAATGAAGGCTCTCATCCTCCCCCCCACACCATGCAGCACTGCCTTCTGTCCCGTTGTGTGTGGGATGCATGCTCTCCCATACTCCATCTCAGAATACAACTATCCCATCTTTTTTTTTTTTTTTTGAGACAGGTTCTCACTTCACAGTTCAGGCTGGCCCTGAGCTCACTACATAGCCCAGGCAAGCCTCAAACTCAGTAATCATCCTGTCTCTGCCTCTAGAGTGCTGGGATTACAGGCATGAGCCACCACGGCCAGCACTGTGGTATGTGGTATTGATTGCTGATGGGCGTGAGTCACCATGCCCAGCATTGTTGTATGTGGTTACTGGGGATTGAACTCAGGACCTTGTGCTTGGTAGGCAGGCGCCAGAACCACTGAGCTGAATCTCCAGCCCAAGTATCCCATCTTTGATAACCTGCATGAAGTATCATCTTCTGGAAACTCTCTGACTTCTTGTTTCCTCTCCACTCCCTATAGGAGTAAAGTGCTCTCCTGACCATGAAAATGCCTTTTTATAGTACTTATCCTACTGGGTTCAACTTCATTTTTGTATGTCTTCTCACTGAGAAAAAGGACATATATTTCTCTTATCTTCAAGAGAATCATAGCACATAACTTGCAGTAACTCAAAAGGATCACTAAATCAAAGAATAAATGAATATTAGTTACAACAGATACAATTAAGTCTTTGTATTTAAATATTATAAATTTATTCTCTACACCAAAAATGTTAGAACCTAAGAGTCTAAGGGCAAAATGCTATTAAAGAAAATCTAAAATAGTTTATAAACCAAAATTAAGTCTATGGCTTAATCTTTCCATCCTGAAAAAGGCAGCTAACTTAGGGTTTGCTGCAGAAATCAAAATTATCTCCTGACACCAGCCAGTAAATGACAGTTGGCCCTTGTCATAAGAAAAAGATAACCCACTACTTATATCTACATATACTTGCCCAAAACCATCATTTCTTTTAGTAGAGGAGGCCACATTTTTGTCCAACCCAATTAGAACCCTATCTGAAAGAGTAAGCATCATTTTCTGGCTGTGAGACTTTGTTTTCAAGCAGTTCTATGTTAACCCCCACACACCAGCCACAGTGAGAAGGTTATATTCCTTCTGGATCCTCAGCACTTCACCCAGAGCCTAGAACATGAGAGGCACTCAGAAGTGCTTGTGGAATCAAATCCTACCTGCACAGCTTCATCACGTGCTTGTTTTTCTACCTGTCTCCTCTGCCGCTCTTCCTGTAACTCATTCAGTCTCTGCTCATATTCTTTCAGTTTTGATAAAACATCATGCCGTTTATTCTGGGCTTCCAGGGTATTTATAAAGGCAATTTCATTAACCTTCAATAAATACAAAGAAAGCATAGGTCAAATCAAGTTAATTCTAAGACATATTGCAAGAATATGGGCTTTAGCAATGGTTTTAATATAAAATATAAACTGATGATAAGGTAGAGAAGAAAAATGAATGAAGAGTTTTTCTTCCAATAGGTACCTCAAAATGAACCATAATCCAGTGCATTTAACAAATTCTCAGGGTTTCATAAGAACCGAATTAGAAGCTGTCATAGAAAACAGTTTTAAACCACAAAAAATTTTAAGATTCTTTAAAGGCTATCTTACAAAGTTCTACTTTAAACAAGTATAATTTCAAATTACATAAACAACTTAATTTGATATGTTCATGTTAATCAAATGCGTTGGAGAGGGTGAAGATTATAATAAACAACAAATCATTTTCTTTGACACATATTAAATGAATAATAATTAAATTCAACACAGTGAACTATATGCTGTGTCTTCACACTCTCATTATTGATTCATAACAGCCAACTTCTGCCACACCAGTGATGGTGAACCTTTGCCAGACAAGGGCCCAAACAGCAACTCAAAACATTCTTATGTATCAAAAAGTGTCAACACTACAATTAAACCTGAATCCTGAGGATTTAGTTTAGAAAAAACAACTGATAAGCTATCATCTTTTGTCTTAAAAGAAAAACGACACAAGTACCACAGGTTCACCACCACTGTGCTAGACAATACAAGTTTGAGGAGGAAAGCATCAGGTGAGTTCAAAGCATCAGTTGGGATTAAATAAATCTTACTCTTGAAAGCTGGTGGGAGAGCACATCATAGTGAAAACAACTTGGTGAAGTTGGGAGGTGAACACTGGTGCTAACTGACAGAAACAGGGACACTAGAAATCCATGCAGGAGAGTAAAACCTAGCTTAAGAAAAGTAACTGCACACAAAAAGATTTGAAAAGGAAATAAAGCTTATGTATATATGGGGTGGAGGATTATAGGGTGGGCAAGAGAATGGGAAAAAAATGAGAATTAAGACATGTCACATCCTGTTACAAATTTTTAATGTCGATTGTGATCATGATGTGTATATAAAATATACCAATAAAATCAAGTAATTTTATAAAGATCTTAATACAGTTCTCATTCTTCATTCCCAATCTCTATGTCACAATTTTTATTTTATGAAAAACGTTTCATAATCATAAAATAAGAATAACAATAGTTATCACACTGTATCATTATCTTCAGAGTAGTTAGTATAAGACAAACTAAAAGATTCTTACAAAAAACAGATAAGCTGGTAATAAAGCAAATTTTCTTTTCAACAAACTAAAACTTTTACTGTGAGTGAACCAAATTAACATATACTTTGTACTGAAATATTTTTAAAATTACAGTGTATGCAATTTGGATAGTATCTGAACTTCTCCCTACTTCCTGTTCATTGCCTTTCTATTTTATTCTTTACATAAGCACAATTTTTTAAGTGGATCAATCATATAAGCATTTTTAAAGCTCTACTGAAAGAACACAATAATAAAGTACATTCAAGAAAAATTTATTTGTACTCATGTATTTTCAGCATAACTCAAAATGAAAGAAAAAGGAATGAGACCTAATATACCAAGCAAATAAATAAATTTCAGAGAAAAGAGGATATGTAAAAGCGAGGATGGGAGGACATGATTCAAGAAGAAAATATAACTCAAGAAAAGGCAAAAAAAAAATCCCTATGCAAGCTTTGTAACACTGGAGAAGTTAATAAGAACATGAATTTAGAGCTCAGGATGTAGTTCAGTGGTGCTGTCCACCTGTGTTGCAAGTGCAAGGTTGTGAGTTTGATCCCCAGTACTGAAAAAAACAACAAAAAAAAGAACATGAATTTAAAGGACCAAAGAGAAGATGACAAAATAAATGATGATTATTAGAAAGCTAAGGAAACAAACTAAGCAGAAGAGTAATGCTATCATAGAAGTAATTAATTTAGGAAAAACATGGAACAGAAATGAGATGGTAAGAACTTAAATTACTAACAGAGGAAAAGACTTATATTGATCACACTTAATGTTTATTTTTAATAGAGACTGAGTAGCTAAATAAATAAACTTTGACAATGGAGAACAAGTCAAGATTACCTAATAGAAACACAAAGATAAATAATATCTATGCCCTTAAGAATGACAACAGAAGGATGCCAGGCGTGGTGGCTCACGCCTGTAATCCCAGCACTTGGGAGGCAGAGACAAGAGGATTGCTGAGTTCAGGGTGGCTTGCCTGGGCACCATAGTGAACTCAGGGCCAGCCCGAACTACAAAGCGAGACCCTGTCTCAAAAAAAAAAAAAAAAAAAAAAAAGAATGACAACAGAAGGCCCAGAGATTCAGCTCAGTGGTTCTGGTGCCTGCCTAGCAAGTGCAAAGTCCCTAGTTGGATCCTGGGTAACCACATACAACAATACCAGGTGTGGCAACTCATGCCCACGAGCAATCAGTACCACATACCACAATGCCAGGCGTGGTGGCTCATATTTGTAATCCCAGCACTCAGGAAGCAGACGCAGAAGGATTGCTGAGTTTGGAGCTTGCCTGGGTTACACAGTGAGCTCAGGGCCAGCCTGAACTACAAAGCAAGACCCTGTCTCAAAAAAAAAAAAAGAATGAAAACAGAAATATTTCAACATAAAATATAAGAAAAGTATTCCGATGGGAAGAAACAAATTGAAGATTAGAAAAATCCACATTATTCTATGGAAAATAGACTTGAAAGATCAACACCAAGAATGTCCTTATAATATTATAGAACATTAAGAAAGAATAATAAAATCTTAACTTCCAAACAGTAAATGCAAGTTATCCACAAGAAAGCAAGAACTCCATGTGGTCTCAGACAGCTCTCCCCTCAGAAACAGTTAAAGCTAGACATAAAACAATGTTACCAGTACTGATCAAACAAGACTGATACTGTAATCATAAATATGCTCTCCAGCCAGACATAATTAAGGCAGAAATGGTAAAGTCCTGAAATACTCAAGAACTTCATAAGTACAGTACATGTGAGAACTCTGGAAGGATAACTTTATAAACTCCAACAAACCAAGAAAGAAGTGAAAACAATTCAGGAGTGGAAGACTGGTAAGCATTGAGTTCATTTATAGAGTCAAGGAAAATTAAAACTGAGGAATTTGTATCTGCAGAGAAACAGGAAGATGCAATAAATTTTAATAATGTAAAAATAATAAAACTATGAAATGTTGGGGACAAAGTAGCCTAGGCCAATTAGTAACATTGCAAGACTCTGTCTCAAAAAATTTAAAAGGGCTATAGACATAACTCACTGTGAAGGTCAGGGGGTTCAATTCCCAATACCACTAAGAAAAAAAATTATGTAATACTATATGCAAAAATTACCTCAAAATGGATCTAAGACCTAAATGCAAGATCTATAAGTCTTAGAAAAAATATAGGAGAAGAGCTTTATGATATTGAATATGGTCTTTGTTTTGTTGTTTGTTTTTGCGGTAAGGTTCTGCTGTGGAGACTGGCTTTGAACTTACTATGCAGCCCAAACTAACCTTGAACTCCCAGCAATCCTTCTACCTCAGCTTCCCAAGCACTGGGATTACAAGCATGTCCCATCATGCCAGCTGTGACATTGGATCTAGCATTGATTTCTCATATGTGACATCAAAGACAGAAAAATATGCAAAAAATAGACAAAACAGGCAATTTTTAAAAATATAAATTGGACTTCATAAAAATTTAAATATTTTATACATCAAATGACAATTAACATAGTATAAAAGCTACCCCAGAATGGAAAAACAGTACTTTATATCTAATACTTGACTGATAGCTAAAACATATAACGAATGCATAATGTTAATAACCAAAAAAAACTCAAAACACCCTCACTGAAAAGTGAACAAAGGACTTGAAGAGACATTTCTCAAAAGATGATACACAAACAGCCAATAAGCACATGTGAAGACATTCAACATCACTAATCATTAGAAAAATGCGAGTCAAAACTACAGTAAATGATGAGGGGAAGGAATAAATATGATACAGAAAGAAAATAAAAGAGCATGTATAAAGAGGGGAGGAGGGGGGAGTGGGTAGGGATATGGGTAAAAATGAGAATTAACTTGTGGCATATACTGGTACAAATTTCCCAATGTTATATGTGATTTTGAGATGTATATAAATTGTACCAATAAAGAATTCAATTAAAAAAAAACTACAGTAAAATAGGCCGGGCGTGGTGGGTCACGCCTGTAATCCCAGCACTCGGGAGGCAGAGACAGGAGGATTGCTGAGTTCAAGGCTTGCCTGGGCTAAATAGTGAGCTCAGAGCCAGCTTGAACTACAAAGCGAGACCCTGTCTCAAAAAAAAAAAAACTACAGTAAAATATCACCTCATGTTCATGAGGATGACTACTATTAAAAAACAGGACAGGAAACAGGGGCCAGAGATTTAGCTCAGTGGTTCCAGTGCCTGCCTTGCAAACTCAAAATCCTGAGTTCAATCCCCAGTAACCACATACAATACTGGGCATGGTGACTCACACCCACCAGCAATCAATACCACATACCACAGTGCCGGGTGTGGTGGCTCACGCCTATAATCCCAGCACTCAGGAGGCAGAGGCAGGAGGATTGCTGAGTCCAAGGCTTGTCTGGGCTACATGGTGAGCTCAGGGCCAGCCTGAACTACAAAGCAAGACCTTGTCTCAAAAAAAAAAAAAAAAAAAAAAAACCAAAACAGAAAATAATGAGAAGTGACAACATGTAGAAAAATAAGAACCCTTGTGTACCACTGGTAGGAATGTAAAATGATACAAATGCTAAAGAAAATAGCATTATTTTTCAAATTAAAAATGAATTACCACCTTATTCAAAAATTCTACTTCTAGGTACATGCTGCAAAAAAGTCAAAGCAGGGACTAAAAGAGGTCAACTGACCTTCCTGTTTATGATATTATATACAACACCTACAATGTGGTTGTAACTCAAGCAGATAGATAAGCAAAATGTAGTATTACATACAGCAGGATTTTATTCAACTTGAAAAGGAACAAATTCTGACAGCTGCTGTAACACTGAGGACCTGAGAGACATAATAGTATGATTCCAATTGTATGAGCTACATAGAGCAGCCAAAAATAAAGGACTAGAAAGGGAAACAGTAGTTACCAGAGGCTGGAGGGCAGGGGAAAGGAAAGAAGTTACAGTTTAAAAAACATAGTTTCAGTTTTACAAACTAAGAAAGATTTATGAATATGGAATGTGGATGGCCATACAATAATGTAACTGTATTTAATACTACTGAGTTGCATAACTATAATTCTTTTAAAAAATTTCTTCATTGAGATTATTGGTACATTTTAGTTACACATTATGATCACATTCATCATTAAGAATTTGTACCTATATATATATGTATCTTGAGTCTTATTTTTTCCCATTTCCCTGCCCTCCTTTCGACCACCTCGTGGTCCCTATATACATAATCTTTGTTTCTGTTTTTTCCTTTTTATCATCAAATTTCTTCCTTTCCTTCTTTGCTTTCTCTTCCCCTCACAGTTCCCTTTCCCCTGTGAACGTTTTCTTCCTATTTTACAATATCTGTCATACATTGTGGACCTCATTTACATCTTCAGTTTCTCACACTAGAGAAATGATATGGTATTTATACGTCCTATTTATCTCAATTATGAGTATGGCTCAAAACATATTTATTGAGCTAAGAATATCTGAAGTTTAACTTTGTAGTATTCCATTTTATTAAAAAACAAAACAAAACAAAACAAAACCTACATCTCCCTTTATCCAGTCACCAGATGCTAGGCTTTTGGGCTGTTTCCAAGATTTAGCTATCAAAAACTGAGCTACTAAAAACATGGCTGTGCATAGGTCATTGTGGTATGATGCTTTTTATTCTTTTGTGAATAAAAAGCAGAGAAGCAGCAGGGTCAAATGGGAACTCTTATCCTAGTTCTTGTGAGGAATCTCTGCACTGAGTTTCACAGTGGTGGCACCAGTATACATCCCCACAAACAGTGCAGAAAGGTTTCTTTCTCCTCAAAGCCCCATCAGCATTTGTTGTTGATTTCTTTATAGCAGCCATTCTTTCTCATGATAGAATCTCAGTGTTTTCTGCATTTCTTGGAAGAAAAATATATTGAATATCTTTTCATATGTTTCTTTGCTACTTTTACTTCTTCACCTGAAAACTGTTCATTTTAGATGTCCACTTTGGAACTGGGATTTTAAATTTAAAGGGTCTGCCTTTTTAAAGTTCTTTTTATATTCTAGATCTTTGTCTGAGGAATAGCTGGTAAAAATTCTTTCCCATACTGTAGGTTCATTTTGCTGTTGGTTTTTCTTGCTATGTAGAAGCATTTTAATAAGATGAGAGCTCAGCTATTGATTCTTTCTACTAGTTCCCATGCTACTAAGGTTTTGTTCACAAATCTTTTCCTATATGTGTCCTCAAGAGTTATACCTAACCTATCTTCCGGCAGGTTTAGTGTTTCTATTTTAATATTTAGGTCTCTAATCCACTTAGATTTTAGTTTAATGCATGGTGAAAGATACAGGTCTAGCTTTCTTTTTTGGTAGGTTGAAATGCTCTTTTTCCAGCACCATTTACTAAAGAGGCTATCTTTCCTCCCTTGAGGGTGTTTGGATCCTTTGTCAAAGATGAAGTGGCTTGGTATGGCTGGAGTTGTATCTGCATCTTCCAGTCTGTTCCACTGATCCTTGGGTCTTTTCTTTGCCAGTACCAAGCTGTTTTTTAAAGATTTTTTTTCTTTGACTTTTTATTGGTACATTATATATACATATCATGATTATACTCAACATTGAGAACTTGTACCAGTATATGATATGACTTATTTTTCCCCTTCTTCTACCCAGCCTACAACCCCGTCCCTATATGCACAAGCCTTGTTTCTTCTTGATAGTACATGCTGTTTTTATCACATGACTTTGTAGTATAGGTTCAAGTTGTGATATGGCCTTGCCATGTGCTTATTGCCTAGAATTGTTTTTGCTAGTCTAGGTCTCTTGTGGTTCCAGATGAATTTTTATATTATTTTATCTAGCTCTGTGAAATATATGATTGGTATATCAATTAAGATTGCACTGAATCTATATAATAGTTTTGGGAAAAGATGATTTTGATGATATTGGTTCTTCTTACCCAGGAACAAGGGACGTCTTTCCATTTTCTGATATCCTCTTCAACCTCCTTTTTCAGAGTGCTGTAGTTTTCACAGTAGAGGTCTTTCACCTCCTTTGTTAAATTCCTAGGTATTTCTTTTCCCTTTTGTAGGATGCTATTATAGAAGGAATTGTTTTCCTCATTTCTTTCTCAGTGAGTCTGTTATTCATGTATTCAAAAAGCTGATTTTTAGTGTTGACTTTATATCCAGCTACTGTACTAAATCTGGTGATTAAAGTTTAATAGTCTTTTGTATAAGTTTTTGGGATTTTCTATCTAGAGGATCATGTCATTAGCAAATAATAATAATTAACTTCTTCCTTTCTTATCTTTATTTCTTTTATTTCTTTCTCTTGTCTAATTGCTGTGGCCAATGTTTCCAGAACTATGTTGAACTAGTGGTGACAATGGGTATCCTTGCCTTGTTCTGATTTTAGCATGAAAGAGTTCAGTTTTTGACCATTTAATATGATGCTGGCTGTTGGTTTTTTCATAAGCAGCTTTTATCAGATTGAGATAAGGGCCATCTATTCCAATTTTTATAGTATTTTAATAATGAATGGGTGTTGGATTTTGTCAAATATTTTCCTGCATCTATTAGATAATCACATGGTTTTTGTTCCTGACTATTAATATACTCTATTACATTTATTGATTGACATATATTGAGTCATCTTTGCATCCCTGGGATGAATCCAACTTGGTCAGGGTGTATGGTCTTCTTCATAACCCTAAGTATTCTGTATGCCAGTATCTTATTGAGGATTTTGGCATCTTTGCTCCTTAGGGAGATTGGCTGGGTCTTTCTCTGTTTTTGCAATCAAGGCAATAGTCGCTTCCAGGAATGAATCTAGGAGTGTTGCATCACTTTCAATTTCTTTAAGGAGTTTGAGAAGTAGTAGGATTAGCTCTTCTCTAAATTTTTTGTAGAATTCAACAGTAAAGTCATCAGGACCAGGACTTTTCTTGGTTGTTAAGTTTTTAATAACATTTTCTATTTCATTGGTTGCTATTGGGGTGTTTAGAATTTTATATCTTCCTCAGTCAACTTTGGAAGTTCATATGCATCTAGGGATCTGTCCATTTCTTCTGTATTTTCCCTGTTATTGGAATACAAGTACTCAGAATAGGTGTTGATTATGCTCTTGATATCTGCTGAATTTGTTGTGACTTCACCCTTTTTGTTCCTGATTGCAAAGATTTGATTCTTTTGTCTCCTGACTAAAGGTTTGTCAATTTTGTTTACTCTTTAAAAGAACCAACTCTTTGGTTAATTGATTTTTTTTGTATTGTCCTATTAGTCTCCATTGAATTAATTTCTGCTCTCATCCTTATAATTTCCTCCCTTGTATGAGCATTCAGTTGGTCTTGGTCTTGCTCTTTTTATAGGAACTTGAGGTGAGGCATGAGCTTGTTTATTTCAGCTTGCTCTCTTTTCCTAGTATGGGTATTCATTGCTATAAACGTCTTTCATACAACTGTTTTCATTATGTACCATAAATTCCTGTATGTTGTACTGGCATTATCATCTAATTGTAGAAACTATCTTAATTTCTTCTAATTCACTGATTATTCAGGAGAGTGTTATTCACTTTCTATGTATTTGTGAAGTTCTTTGGAATTTCTTTTGCTATCATCTCCAATTCATTGTATTATGGTATGACAATATTTGAGGGATAACTTCAATTTTTTTGCATTTAATTAAACATGTTCTAAGAGCTAGTATGTGATCTATTGGAGAATGAGCCATGTGTAGCTTAGAAGAATGTGTGTATTCTGATTTTGTGGGGCAGAATACTCTATATATCTATTAAGTCCATTTGTTCAAAAATTTGGTTTGTTCTAGTATTTCATTATTGATACTTTGTCTATTTGATCTATTATGATCATGGGGTACTGAGGTCCCCCACTACTGCTGTATTAGTGACATTTTGCTTTTAATATGCATTGATATTTGTTTTATATAGTTGAGTACACTAGAATTTGGTGCATATTTATGAATGTCATCTCGTCCTCTTCAATTGTTCCCTGTACAAAAATAGTGTTTTTGTCTCTCTTAGTTTTGGTTTGAAATTGACTTTGTCTACAAATAACATAGCCAATCCTGCTTTTCTGCAGTTTCCTCTTGCATAGAGAATTGTTTTCTAACCTTTTGTTTTCAGTCTATGGATTTCTTTTTAAACTAAGTGTGTTTCTTGAATATAGCATAATTTTGGATCATGCTGCTAATTCTATTCTGCCAGACTATCTCTGTTGATGGGTGAATTGAGGCCATTAATATTGATATTTATAACTGATATGTGTTGACTTATACTTGTTATTATATTTTCCTATTGTTAGCTCTTTTATTATTATTTAAAATTTTTTTCTCATCTGTATTTAATTTCTTGCCTTGCCTTACAGCTTAACTCTGTTGGGCCTCATCGAGTTGTGACCTCATTGTCTTTTTCTTGGACATTGTTTAGAATATTTTGGGAGTGTTGATTTGGTACTCAAAGTTTCTCAGGAGTTCTTTGTCACAGAAATATCTTATTTCCTCATTGACTGTGAAATATAGTTTTTCAGGATGTCAATATAGGCTGGAGGTTGTATTCTTTGAAAGTTTGAAATACTTCACTTCAGCCTCTCCTTGGCTTGGTTTGTGTTGAAAAGTCTGCTGTGATTCAGGTGGGCTTTCCTTTGTATGTGATTTGTTTCTTTTCTCCAACTGCTTTCAGTATTTTGTTCTTCTGTTGGGTTTCTGGTATCTTGTCTATTATATGTAGTAGATCTAGATTTCTTTTATCATGGCTAGTTAGAATCCTGTATGCCTCACTTATCTTATGTCAATTTCTTTTCTGCTGCTTTGCAAAATTTCTGCCATTACACCCATGAACAGATTTTTTATATTGTTCACACTATCTCCTGTTTCTTCAATGACTTCAATCAGTCTTAGTTATTCTTCTTTGCATCATCTAGCCACTGCTGGATTGCTTTTTCATGTTTCCTTACAATTTTTAAGAAATTTTTCCTTTTCTAGTCACTAGCTGTAATTCTTTCTTCTATGTCTGAGATTCTATCCTCACATTCACTAGTTTTACTGTGCAAACTTTCAACATAGGTTTTTTGTTTTTGTTTTTGTTTTTAAGACAGGGTCTCGCTTTGTAGTTCAGGCTAGCCCTGAGCTCACTATGTAGCCCAGGCAAGCCTCGAACTCAGGAATCCTCCTGCCTCTGCCTCCTGAGTGCTGGGATTACAGGCGTGAGGCACCACGCCCAGCACTGTGATATGTGGTATTGATTGCTGATGGGCATGAGTCACCACGCCCAGCATTGTTGTATGTAGTTACCAGGGATCGAACTCAGGACCTTGCGCTTGCGAGGCAGGCACTGGAACCACTGAGTTAAACCTCCGGCTCCCTCAATATAGATTTTTAATCTTTGCAATTTCTATTTGAATGTTTATTGGATTCCATTTGTTTTCTACGCTGAGGTTTCATTATGTTCCTGAGGTCTTCTATATTTTTATCTGTGTCTTTCACCGTGGTCACTATCTCTACTGTTATCTGGGAGATTATTTATGATTTCATTTTTTTTTTTTTTTTTTTTTTGGAGACAGGGTCTTGCTTTTGTAGTTCAGGCTGGCCCTGAGCTCACTATGGAGCCCAGGCAAGCCGCCGCGAACTCAGCAATCCTCTTGTCTCTGCCTCCCGAGTGTTGGCATTACAGGCGTGAGCCACCACGCCCGGCATTGTGGTATGCGGTGTTGATTGTTGGTGGGCGTGAGTCTCCACGCCCAGCATTGTATGTGGTTACCAGGGATCGAACTCAGGACCTTGCGCTTGCGAGGCAGGCGCCAGAACCACTGAGCTAAACCTCCGGCCCTATGATTTCATTTTTTCCATATCTTCTTTTATTACAAGTTCAGGGAGTCCAAGTGGTTGAGTTTCAGGTTGTTTCATTTCATTGCTCCATAAATTTCCCTTTGATAATTTGGAATTCTGGGTTTGGGTCTTATTTAGGTGTTTTATCATTCTATTTTGTTGTTGTTGTTGATCTTTTTGGTTTAATTACTGGGCTACTGGCTGTAAAATGCTTATTTCAAGATTTAGAACCCTTAAGGAATGGCTATTTTCTGGGTCATCCTCAGGTAAATTGGCCCTTAGGTCTTGAGTCTGTAATGGCCTGTAGGCAATTTCAGTTCTGGAACACCAGGAAAGATGCTTGAGCAGAACGATCATGTCACTAGCCACTGTAGTCTGATGGGTCTTTATTACAAAGACTTTCTTTAATCTTCCAGTGGGCTTCATTTTTCTGGGAGGAGCCTCAAAGAGGCCCTCTCTTTGTTTTTTACCATGGTTCTATTTTCTCAAGCTTGGCCTTAAGGGACTCAAAAGCCTATGCTGTGCATAGCCAGATCTCTGAATGGCCAGGGTAGCCCACTGTAGCCTGAGGTGGAGTTACTGCTCCCTCTTCACAAGGGTCCCACAAGAACTGCTGGGCCCACATGTTGTGCAGTGGTCTGGGAAGAAGTCATCAGGTCTCTCCACAGTTCTTAATATAGTAAATTTTATGTGTGCTTTTACACAACAAGTAGGAAAAATCATCAGACATAATCATACTAAAATGAAATAACTAAAACTAAAATGTGTAATTGTTGTATCAAGTGTTATTCAAAATGTAACATAACTAGAACACATTTATTGCTGGTACAAATATAAAATAGTAACCATTTCAAAAACTGTTTTCTTAAGTTAAATATAAACCTAACAACTCTTCCAATCTGTTTCTAGATATAAAATGAAGGCACATGTGTGTAGAAAAAGTTGTAGACATTCAGAGAGGCTATATCTGTAACAGACAAAAACTGGATGAGAACAAATATCCATCAACAGGTAAATGGATTAACAAATTGCAGTATTTCCACACAATAATGAAATGGAAATGGAAAGGAAAGATACTGATACACACCACAGGTTAGATAAAATTCAAATAAGTATGTTGAAAGAAGCCAAAGGAAAGGGTACATGTTATAAGATTCCATTTATATTAACTTTTAGAAAATGCAAACATTTTAGCAAGGGAAAGCAGGTCAGTCAGGTATAAGGGTACATGCTTGTAATCCCAGCACTCAAGAGGCTGAGGCAGAAGCATTGTCACAAGTTCAAGGCCAACCTGAGCTATACAGTGAACTACAAAGTGAGAAAAAGTGCACAACAAAGTGAGACCCTGTCTCAAAAAAGAAAAGAAAGCAGATGACCAATTAGATGGCAAAGTGAACTACAAAGTGAGACCCTGTCTCAAAAAAGGAGGCAGATGAGCAACTAGATGGCAACAGAGCCAGAGGAATAAATCATCAAGAGGAATAATTGCATTCATTATACCAAGTTTAAGGAATATACAACTGTCAAAACCTATCAAATTAAATATTTAATGTATGTACTGCTTATTCTCTGTCAGTTATACCTCAATAGAGCTGTAAAAAATATTTATGGCTCATAGAAATATTATAAGGATAAAAGAAGATATTGTACCTAGTAAAGTTTAAATAAGCCAGTAAAATGTTCTGTTATCCTGAAACAGAATAAACATTTGATAAACATGAGCTTCTATTACCATTATATAACACCTGAACACATTCAGGACTTGGACAAATGATTAAGTGCTTAAAACATTTATAATATACCTTTGCTTCTTCCTCTTGTGCTTTTTTCACAATTGCTTGTAATTGTACCTCTCTTTTAAATTCAGCATGAAGTAATTTCTCTTCCATCATCCTACGCCGCTGATCAAGTAATTCTTCCTTCCACTTCCGGACATCCTTCTCCTAGGTATGACAAATTATCAAATCCTTAATTTTAAAATACACAATAATTTAACAGAAGGACAAACAAGTAAATGGCTTATGAAGTATAAATCTAAAAATGGGAAGATCTGCTGAAGTGTGACTAATGACTGAAGACATAGACTATGAAGCCAGACTACTCGTGTCCATAATCTACCTTGGCCACTTACTTTTAGCAGTTGTATAACCTGGGCCACAATTTAAGCCTATGTCTCAGTTTTCTTATCTATAAAAAGGAAATAATAAAAATAGTACCAAACTCAGGGATTATTCTGAAAATTGAATAAACACAAAACCCTTTGAACATAGGACTAGTCATGATCCTACAGAAATATTTCCCATTATTTTCATTGTACTAATCATGAGGACAAAACATATAATGAATTATAATTTAAAAAGTATGTATTTCCTATCTCCATAAAACTAAATATCCCTAATATAACCCACAGTCAAGGAAAAAAAGTAATTTTATACCAGACTAGAAAACAGAAAGAAGCCTGAAAAAATCACATAATTTGCATAATAATCATTCTCTGAAGGAACAGAGAGCATTTTCTTCCAGACTAAAGATAGATATAATGATTGCCCTACTGCTGGGGTTGTGGCTGGATGTAGAAAGCTTGCCTGATATGTCGAAGCTGCTGGTTTGAACCCCAGTTCTGTATAAATAAATGAACAAACAAAAAACTAAAATAAAACTGTCTTCCATTCATTAAAACTGTATCAACACAAGAAGTAAAAGACTTTTTCTGGGTTCCAGGAAATAAGATTCAGCACTAGTAAGGATGAATTATAGAAAAGCAGAAGCTGACTCAATATAAGTACATATTGTGATAGTTCAGATACAAGCATGTATATAGAACAGTGTTGAAATCAATAATACATAATACAATGGAAGACAGAATTTACTGGTGAAATGAATTAAAGAGTATTTATACAGGGCCGGAGGATTAGCTCAGTGGTTCCAGAGCCTGCCTCACAAGCGCAAGGTCCTGAGTTCGATCCCCAGTAACCACATACAATGCTGGGCATGGAGACTCATGCCCACCAGCAATCAATACCACATACCACAGTGCCGGGCATGGTGGCTCACGCCTGTAATCCCAGCACTCGGGAGGCAGAGGCAGGAGGATTGCTGAGTTCGAGGCTTGCCTAGGCTACATAGTAAGCTCAGAGCCAGACTGAACTACAAAGCGAGACCCTGTCTCAAAAAAAAAAAAACTTATACAGATGGGAAAATTCAGAGAACCTCTAAAATCAGGGACACCTGTAGCAAACAGAGGTGTGTTTTCCTGAGTATTTGGAGATCATATTATATATTGAGGAAATATATAATTTATTTCTATTAAAAAATAAGAGGGCCGGAGGGTTAGCTCAGTGTTTCTGGCACCTGCCTCACAAGCGCAAGGTCCTGAGTTCCATCCCCAGTAACCACATATAATGCTGGGTGTGGAGACTCATGCCCACCAGCAATCAATACCACATACTACAGTGCCAGGTGTGGTGGCTCACGCCTGTCATCCCAGCACTTGGGAGGCAGAGGCAGGAGGATTGCTGAGTTTGAGGCTTGCCTGGGCTACATAGTGAGCTCAGAGCTAGCCTTAACTACAAAGCGAGACCCTGTCTCAAAAAAAAAAAAAAAAGTGCCATAATATGAAGACTGCTTTTCACATCTAGTCTGCTCATTCTAACTGACAAATTCTTAAGATTCAGATAAAAGAAAAATCACAAAATTGCCTTCCAGTAAATAATAAATTCAATTACCTTACTAAAGAGTATCTAATGTTATTTTGGTCATTTTATAAGTATTTGTATAATTCAGTCCAATAATCTCTCAACAATGCAAACTATATGCTAAGCCTATGTAGATGAGTACGCCAAGTACCAGAGATAAATTTTTCTATCCATAATTATAATACAGTGGTTACCATCTGTTTTCTTTTTGGTAGGTGCTTGATGGCTCCCAGTTATCTAAACTAGTTGGTATTAGGACCTTGTGTCATCTCCTCCCCCATTATATCAGAATTGTAACCAAAAGAATACAGTAAAAGTGACTCCACAAAGGTAGTATAGCTTCCTTTTTATCAGTTCTCTTGTTAGCTATTTCTTTCCCACTCCTCTCTGATTACTTTCTACCAGGAAACCACCAACCATGTTATGAAGGCATCTGGAATCTGGAAAAGGCACTGGCCAAGAACCAAGATTTATAGACAATAGCAAAAGAAGAAATGAGGCCTACAAGTGACTGCATGGCAAGCTAGGCAGTAGATCCTCGCACCCGAGACGATCACTATCCCTACTGAAAGCCTGAACACAATTTCATCATCAGGGACAAAGCACAGGAATCACTAAGCATTTCACTCCTACTTTCAATGAAATTGGGTGTTAAAAATATGTACTGTTTTAAGATGCTCAAGCTTGAGCCCATTTGTAACACAGCATGAGTTACACATTCATCTACATCTGCCATGTATAAATGAAAATAAAAGTGATCACATATTGAATAATATCCATCCAGCAATGTTTTACATACAGACCTCATTTAAGCATTAAAACATGCTAATAACTACAAATGTCATTTGCCATTAAAGAAATGGAAATGTGTTAATGTAAAAGAACTTTCCCAGGCTATCACAATTTGTTATATGCTAAAAATGAGGACAGGAATTGGGTTGGCTATTTCAAAAGCCCAGATTCTTTTTACTATACCACACTGACCAATAGTAACATGCTGTAAGTACTCACAGACTCTCTTCTAAATATAATTAGTGGCTCACTTACTCAAACCTGATACCTTTCACTGATACTATTAAATCTGTGGCTTTTTACCCCTTTTAGGAAAAATCAATATATATATACTAATGAAAAAAATCTTTATAAGATAAACCCATATTTTCCTATGGTGTTTGGATGTTTTTAAATCTGGGTTAACTACAGGCATGATGCTGTGCCTGTATCTCCAGAAATTATTCCTCAGGCATAACTCAAAATTTGTACCTTTTGCAAGCATCACCTCCCACCTGCCCTTGGCAACCATCACCATATCCTTTTCTTCCTTTAACTGGTTCAGATTCCATGTGTAAAACAAGAGCATTCAGTTGTTCTTTCTCTGTGTTTTATTTCACTTGGTTGAATGTTTTCTTGTATCAGCTATACTGTCACAATGGCATAATTTTATTCTAGCAATAGTATAATTTTATATATAAGTATACACATACACAGATGTAGATATATAAACATACTACATACATACATTTTCTTCATCCATTCATCTGTCAGCAGACAATCTGTCTCCATCTCTTGGCTATTATGAATAGTGCTACAATGACCAAAAATGTGTAAATATCTCTTTATAATCCTGACACCATTTCCTTTGATTATGTGCCAGAAAGACTGCTAGATGATACAGTAGTCCTGTTTCATTTTTTTAAAAAAACCCATCCTGCTAACCACAATGGTTGATTGGACTAGTCAGATTCCCAGTAGAGGCAGATAAATGATCCCTTTCTGCACATCTTCACCCACAACACACTGTAAAGACATGCTAGCAGTATAAGATGTCCTGTCACTGTTTTACCTGCTTTTCATGATTATTGAAACAGCTGAAGTCCTTTCCATACTTGAATTTCTCCTTTTAGGAGGTATCTGTTGAAGTCCTTTGCCCATTTTGAATAAGGTTATTTGTTTTATGGTAATTGAGTTACTGGAGTTCTTTAAATGTTTTGATAATAATGGCATATTTGACATGTATCCTACCAAGTATTTTTTCTATTCTGTAAGCTGTCTTTTCATTCTGATGATTTTCTTCTTTGCTCTTCACAGCAAATTTAATTTGATGTGATACTATTTGACTATTTTTGCTTTTGTTGCTTGTGCTTTGGGTGTCATATTCTAAATTTAACCCACAAGACAAATGTCAGGAAGGTTTTTTCCAATGTTGTCTTCAAAACTTTTTATGGTTTCAGGTCATGTTTAAAACTTTACTCCATTTTTATACTGAATTTTGTGCATGGTTTAATTTAATTCCTTTGTATATGGCTATCTGGTTTTCCTAATATGATTTGTTGGAAATACTAAGGATGAACTCTTAGCATCCTTGTCAAAGATCAGCTGAACATAACTGCCATTTATTTCTGCATTGTTTATTACGCCTTCTTAGTATCTATATGTTGATTATCTGTGGGGCCTTTTGAGATTCCATTTGAATTTCAGCATTTATTTTTTCCATTTGCTATTCCATTTGTAAAAAAGTAAAAATGCCACTGTGATTTTTTTTTTCTCTGAGACAGGGTCTTGCTTTGTAGTTCAGGCTGGCCCTGGGTTCACTATGTAGCCCAGACAATCCTCAAACTCAGCAATCCTCCTGCCTCTGCCTCCTGAGTGCTGGGATTACAGGTGTGAGCCACCACACCTGGCATTTGTGGTACGTGGTACTAATTGCTGGTAGGCATGAGTCACAATGCCCGGTATTGTTGTATGTGGTTACTGGGGATTGAACTAGGGACCTTGCACTTGCTAGGTAGGCACCAGAACCACTGAGCTAAATCTCTGGCCTGCCACGGGGATTTTTAACAGAGACTGTATTGAATCCGTAGTTCACTTAAGATAATATAGATATTGTAACACTACTAATTCTTCCAAATCATGTGCCTGAGATATTTTCCTATGCACTTATGTCTTTTCTATTTTCTGTCTATTTTCTATTTTTTGTGAACAACCTTTTAACCTTTTTTAGTTACATTCTAAGTATTTTATTCTTTCTATTGCTAACAAAAATAGGATTATTATATTGATTTTCCTTGACAGTTCATTGTAAGTAGACATTGTAAGCATGTAATTTTTTTTTTTTTTTGAGGCAGGGTCTTGCTTTGCAGCTCAGGCTGGCCCTGAGCTCACTATGTAGCTCAGGCGAGCCTCGAATTCAGCAATCTTCCTGCCTCTGTTTCCCAAGTGCTGGGATTATAGGTGTGAACCACCATGTCTGGCACTATGGTATGTGGTACTGATTGCTGGTGGGTGTGAGTCACCAAACCCGGTATTGTTGTATGTGGTTACCAGGGATCGAACCAGGGACCTTGCGCTTGTTAGGCAGGCGCCAGAACCACTGAGCTAAATCTCCAGCCCATTAAGTATGTAATTTTTATACATATAGAATATATTTTATATGTTGATTGGTCATCTTGAAACTTCACTTAATTTGTATATTATTTCTCAGTTGAGCAGTTTTTAAGTTTTCTGGATACGCTCATATCATTTACAAATATAGACAATTTGCCATCTGGTTTAAATGCACTTTTATTTTACTTTCATGGCTGTTTTAGCTTGTACACTCAGTACTATGGTGGAAAGAGTAATGAGAATGGGCATTCTGCCTTTTACCAAATTTTAGATTAAATTTTCCAATTATGATGCTGTAACTTTTTCATATATGGGTGTCTCAGTCTGTTTAGACCATGAGACAGGGTTATGCATGAAGAAAACAGTCTCATAGGTCTGGAAATGGTACGTATTGCTTATAATAATCTTTTATTATTCATTTTATCTCTCTCATTCATCGTAATTAATGACTGTAGTTTCATTTCTGATTTTAAGTCTTTCTGGTTTCTACATTAGCTAAGGGTTTGAAAAAAAAAACATTCAAAACAACCCACGACTCTGAGATTTTTCCCACATTCATTTAAATAGGGCCAGTGTTGAATGTGTATACAATTACAACACAGGGGCCAGGGTGGTTACTTGTACCCCTGTAGCCTTGGAGGTTACACACAAACTCATGGTTTCGCTAACAATAATAAAAACCAAGCCAGTGGCAGTGACCAGGACTGGCCAAGGTCTGGACACACCCAAGAAATTTAATAAGCTCTACCTCAACACTGTCCTTGAAGGTTATTCCACACTTTAGACAAGCCCACCCAAGGAAACCAGCCAATAAAAGTGACAAAAAACAAAGTACCACTTCAACATTTCAAGCCAATGTGGTGAACTATCAATTTATTAGCCATTTTAGCAAAGACATTTTTTAAGCAGTTAACCTGAAATTCAGGAGATAGAAATGTCTTATTTCCTAGCAAATATAATTTTTTATGCTTCTTTTAGCTTCTCTAAGACAAGAATAAAAGTCTACTTGAAAATAAGCCCACCAATTTAAGACCACAATTTCCTAAAAAAAAAAAATTCACCCTTTCCAGAAGTTTCTGCAGTTTTAAAGTCTTCTCCTCACGTAGCTTTTCCCTTAACTGTTGTGCTTTCATTTGTTTTTCTTCATGTTTCTTCTTAGATTCTGCAATTGTTCTATTAATAAAAACAAATGAATAAGAGACAAATGTTTACATGATAAGGCTAAAAATAGTGACTTCAAAGGTCTTAAAGTATACAAAACTGAGTTTGACCTAGCATTTTAGGAAAGCACTGTCACTTTGCAGTGGATCTCAAACTGTCCTAAAGTCATGTGCCAAAAAAGATTATGTAGCAGCTCTATGTAATAGTCAAAGACGGCTGGTTTCCCTCTTGTAAAACATTTCAAATTAATTCTTAAACACCAGACCTTTTACGAGATGGTGAGGAAAGCTTTTCATGCATGTGAATTGCATGCCCTGGAGGTCTAGCAGGTTCCTCTTCTACAATGTCCCCCCAGGATGTATTTTGGCGCCAAGATTCACGAGCTGTTCAGAAAAATCAAACCAAAACACTGTTACTGTTTAACTACACAGTTCTATAAAACCGACATTTGAGACAAGACTTTAAAAATCTGCAACATTTCTATGTTAAATTTTCTGTAGAAACTGCTTAAAAAACAATCTAGTGTACCCCAAAGTAAATACACAATACATAAGCACACAACACACACACACACACACAATATACCTTCATAATCTGCAAGAACATCATTCCAGTCCATAGACATGCCACAGAAAGATACACTCCCACTGCCCATACTGGCCTAAAATATAAAAAGAGAAATTGAAAAACAAACTTTTGTGCAAAATTATTATAACCTTAAAAAATTATATGTGAAATTGACCTACATATTTTTAATATGTGATAGTTTAAAACCAGAAAAAGCCCATACCTTATGTAATCACAATAATTACCAAATTAAAATACCACAGTTCATAGATTTTAAATACCTACTAGATATTAATAGATATAAGTAAATTTACACTACATAAACATTGATGTGTAATATATAAAGCACACACTAACAGAGCTTAAGATTATTTGCTGGCTATAAAATTAAATAAAAAGAATATTTGAATCACAGAACTTAGGTTCTTACTATATCTCTAAAATGACAATCTAAGTAACATTGAGTTCTTCCTTCGAAAAGCAACTTGATTGTAAAATAATAACTTCCAACTGATTAACTGCACTATGTATAAAATTACTTAGTGATGGTAATATTTTTTTTAAAACTTGCTGTTGCTTAATATATATCTAAATATCAGGAGAATAATAATAATTTGCATTACTAAAATGACTTTTAAACAAATAATTTTACATAGAACTAGAACTCTTAAATCTTTGTCTTAGCCATTTTACTTCTGTATATAATTGAAGAATTATGTTAAAAATTCTAAAAGCTCACAGAAAAATCACTGTCATTATCAGTTTCAATGTTAATGTCATTGTTTTCTTCAGCTTCTATTTCTCTAGTTAACTGTTCTTCTTCAGCAATAGCACTAGCAATGGCTTCTTCATTGGCCTTTTCTAGACGATCAGCTAACTCTTCTTTTTTAGCAAGGACTTCCGCCATGGACTATAAAGATAAAAACAAACAAAAAGAAGAATCATTACTAAACTGAAAAGTGAAGAAAGCATATCTTTATAGCCTAATCATCACTCAATATTATACAAATCTTCTTGCAATTTTTATTCTTTATTACTACAATATGTTTGCAGTACATGTACATAATGATTACATTCCTGGTGGGGAGCTGTTTATTGACCTAGAATCATAAAACCTTGGTTCCATATATACGCAACCACTTACCAGTTGTGACTTAGAAGAATCTTAAAATCAAGAGCATACTTGTTATTCCATAAAATGTATCAATAATCCATGACTTACCCTCCTTACTGTGTGTGAGAAACTGCAAAGTTACATAAATAACAGGCATTATTAATGAAAAAGTCTGAATTTCATTTGAAGGTAAAGATTCAAATCAAACATGATCACTGAATATAAAACAAAAATAGTTATACTATAGTGGGAACACAAGAGTGCATGCTATAATGATGAGTGCATTCTGATCATATATATACATATAAAGGTGTACATCCCCTATATATCTAGCTTATAAATATGCAGACATAATATAAACATGCTTGTGAATCATAAGTTAAAGCAGACCCACGCATGGTGGCACACATCTATAATCCCAGCACTCAGGAGGCTGAGACAGGAAGATTACCATGACTGCAAGGGCAGCCTGGACCACACAGTCAGTTTAAAGTCAGCCTAGGGCTGGAGGGTTGGCTCAGTGGTTCCAGCGCCCCTCGCAAGCACAAGGTCCTGAGTTCGATCCCCCGTAACCACATATAATGCTGGGCGTGGAGACTCACACCCATCAACAATCAATACTGCATACCACAATGCCAGGCGTGGTGGCTCACACCTGTAATCCCAGCACTCGGGAGGCAGAGACAGAAGGATTGCTGAGTTCACGGTGGCTTGCCTGGGCACCATAGTGACTCAGGGCCAGCCTGAACTACAAAGCGAGACCCTGTCTCAAAAATAAATAAATAAATAAAGTCAGCCTAAACTTCATGACAAGACTATGTTCAGAAATAAAATAAAAATTTTAAAAAGGCAACAAAAAATATTAAAGGAGCAAAATTCATAATAACTAATAACTGAACAGTAGAAATAAGCTAAATGTTCAACTGATGAACAGATAAATAAAATGTGGTATATTTCCATACACTAGAACACGTGTCATAAAAAGAATTAAGCAGTGAGACAGACTAAACCATGGGTGAACCTTTGAAACCTTATGTTAAGTGAAGGAAATCGGCAAGATCCTGAGTCTGATTCCTGGTACCAAAACAAAAAAAAAGGAAAAAAAGAGTGAAGGAAATCAAAAATCAAAGGACTAAATACTGTATTACATTCTTATGAGATGTCCAAAAGAAGCAAAGCTATATAGACAGAAGGCAGACAGCACCTGTCTAGCACTAGGAAGGTAGAGGTGGCAGAATAAGAGAATGACTGCTAATGGGTACTTGGTTTCTTTCTGGAGTTATGTTCAATAAACCTGATTCTGGAGATGATGTACAACTCTAAATATACTGAAAAACAATGATAGCTTTAAATGGATTAATTATGTTATACAAATTATAACCAATAAAATTGTTCTATAAAAAATAAATGCCACTAAAACAATACTATTACAGATGATAAAATAATGAACTATTAATAAACAACTACCTCAATCAGCCTCAAAATAATTATATTGAGTGAAAAGAAGGAAACAATGATAATACAAATTCATTTGTATAATATTCTGAAACTTTTCTAATCTATTCTGGCTTATCCTCATGCCAGGTGTCTTAATACGAGCCACAAACAGTGGAAAGAGTGACAGAAGTAAACAATCATTCAAATACACATACATTTACATAGTTAATATGTTTTTAGAGATTCTGGAGTAGGAACAGTAAATAAAATTTCATCTCAAAGACAAACTCCAACCAAGTAACAGTAGCTATCAAAGGCACTCTGTTAAGAGGATTTTAAAAACTCAGTCTAGCAAGCAACATCCATCAGAATGCCAGACACTGCAAGAAAAACTGATCATTATAGGGTTGGTTCCTTCTTCTTCTTTGTTGCTGTTGTTGTTGCAGTGCTTAGGAGCTGAGTGTGGTTCGCAGATGTGACATTTGGTTTCTGAATAAATTGCATTTGATCAAATCACAATGATTCTGAACTTTTTTATTCTTTTAATATCACTTTCTTCCTCTATGACAGAAGAATCTTAACTATATCAAAAGACCACTATAAAAATTTAGTATATAACATAAAAATTTGTATTATATAACACAAAATTCTTTGTAAAATGCACATCAGATAGTACAAGTTATTATTGTTATGGTGTATCCCTTTGTAGTATATTTACACAGAATTCTGATAAGTTGTTCTTACCAAGTGAGCAGCACTCACATTTGAAATGTCTGAAGGGTCCATCTCACTTTCTATCCTTTCTTTCTCCGCTGGAAGGTTTTCTTCAGTTGTTCCTAAAGGTGTGTCAGCTTGCTGAGTGACTGGGACACACTCTTCATCAATATGAACAGCAGGTATTTCACAAGTTTTCGCAGAACAGTCTTGACTACTGTCAGAATTCTTAGTATCATCCAGTGTATTCACTGTGAACTAAAACAACATTTATAGAATGAATCAGAGACAATAAAAAATAACCATCTATTTAATTCTACAAGAGCTGGTTCTGTTAAACCTTTTAACTGTGAGCAGTACTCAATTGGAAGATGCACAACTCACTTATCTTTTTTATATGTATCAGGTACCACAAAAGGAAAAAATATAAAATTTTTATTTGCAGGGCTACTCCATATTGGGCATTGCCCTAATTACTCTCAGAATTTATCCAATACAAATTGTAATTACACTACCTTTTAGAAGATTGTTTCATGAAGAACATTTCTTCTCCACAAAGAAATTTAATCAGAAGTATAGTATTTCATACAATATTCAACTAAAGGTACTACAAGGACTTTTGTCAAGACTGTATAACAATGAGGGTATTCAGTACTTTTGAAAAAAACCTTGAAACCATTTTTTACCAAAATACACTTGAGCTACCTTACTCAAAAATATAAAACTCGCTATCTCCAGATAATACTAACTTGACCTTGAAGCAGTACCTTTTAACAAAATGAATGGGGCTTATGATACCAATGCTCAAAGCTAAATGAGGAAAGCATGAGCTCAGAGTGTAGATTTAATGTATGTAGTCATCATACAATTCATGTACTTTAGATATTCTGTTTATTGCCCATTAAGAATAATTCACAAATAATGTACAAATTCTACAAAAATGTGTAAGTGATTTTTTTCAAAAACTGGTTTAGGCCAAATATATATATATATCCATTTTTTAAAAAATTTTTTCTAATCTAGTAAATACAACCAAGCCCTTATTTTCACTTTCTAATAAGGAACAGTGTTTTGTTTTTCAATTATACACCAAGGCAAAGGATTAAAATCTAAAATTATGAATTTAAAACACATCATTTCTTAAATAAACATTAGATAAACACTGCAGTGATGATAAAAACCCAGTTTGATTAATTATTTATACAAATATTAAACTTGGCCAAGTCTTATAAACTACTTTAGAAATTCTACTATTGGTCAGAACCTAAAGTGTTCCAAAGTGTTGATTTTAGCATAAGCATTATTTGAATTGTATCACACTGTTTATATTGCTATCAATATTATTTATATGCCAGTCACCCTAGTTTATAATCTTTTTGGCAATACTTATATTAGTATTACTGATGTTTACAACATATTGAACTGTTTATTAAAAATGCAGATCCATTTATGTAACATAATCAAAGCTAAACTATAAAGCTATGTTGATAAAAGATATGCTAAATTCCATTTTTAGAATGATAGTGGAGAAAACAAAAATGATCAAGTTGGCAACCATCAGCAGTGAACTTTTATAATACACTAAAATATTTTAGCAACAGTTTAATTATTCAGAAGTTCTAGGTATGGATTACTCTTGAAATTTCAATATCATGCAAGTTTATTCACTATACAAAATAAGGATGTTTGTATAAAGTTATGCTTTTTATATAAAACACCTTAAAAAGAACGTTAGGTGTTTGTTAAAGAGATTTCACTAGGTATCTCCTTTTAATATGTGATATTTTATACCCATGTGAGATTGTAAGCTCTTTGAAGGCAGTATAATCATGTAGCTTTTTGATTTCTGACAATATGAAGAGTCTAGACACAGAAAGTAATCAGTTCATTATACAGGTTACAAACTGATTACTTTTTTTTTTTTTGACAGGGTCTCGCTTTGTAGTTCAGGCTGGCCCTGAGCTCACTTTGTAGCAAGCTCAAACTCAGCAATCCTCCTGCCTCTGCCTCCTGAGTGCTGGGATGACAGGCGTGAGCCACCACGTCCAGCACTGTGGTATGTGGGCATGAGTTACCACATTCAGTACTGTTGTATGTGGTTACCACCAGGGATCAAACTCAGGACCTTGCACTTGCTAGGGAGGAACAAGAACCACTGAGCTAAATCTCAGGCTCTATAGTAAATGTCATTAACTGAAAATATTATTAGTGTTTTACTTAGAGCATTTTTATGGTGTAAAGTATATCTCATTTTCAGTCATTTAACATAAAATACCAAGTGCCTGTGAACCATTAAATAAATAAATATTTAGAGCTCATAAAACCAGTAGAACAAACTTCAACTAGACATACAGAAGAAATATATTGAGGGCTGGAGTTTAGCTTAGTGGCTCCAGCGTCTGTCTTGCAAGTGCAAGGTCCCAAGTTCGATCCCAGGAACCACATACCATAATGCCAGGCATGGTGGCTCACATCTGTAATCGCAGCACTCAGAAGGCAGAGGCAGGACTGCTGTGAGTTTGAGGCTATCCTGGGCTATATAGTTAGCTCAGGGGCAGCCTGAAGTATAAAACAAGACCCAGTCTCAAGAAAAAATAAAAATTGAGAATAATAGCAAAAAAATTTATATTGAATTTGAAGAAATTAAAGTAGACAAGTTAAATTTTTCAGGGCTAATGTTAGTTAATAAGCAAGAAATGCCACCTTAACCAAACAAGCAAAGTTAGGAAGGAAAGTAGGCAAATGTACATCACACACCTATAGATGTGACACTATCTAAAATGACTTTATTCCTTTAAGAAAGACTCATGCTGGGTCAGAGATTTAGCTCAGTGGTTCCGGCACCTGCCTCACAAATGCAAGGTCCTGAGTTCAATCCCCAGTAACCACATACAATGCTGGGTGTGGTTACTCACACCCACCAGCAATCAATACCACATACCACAGTCTGGGCATGGTGGCTCACGCCTGTAATCCCAGCACTAGGGAGGCTGAGACAGGAAGATTGCTGAGTTCCAGGCTTGCCTGGGCTACATGGTGAGCTTAGGGCCAGCCTGAACTACAAAGCGAGACCCTGTCTCAAAAACAAAAAAAAGAAAGACTCATGCTAAAGTGAATTATGGATAATGAAGAAAAAGAAAAAGGGATATTATGGAATGTATTCTTCCAAACTTGAAATGTCGTGAAACATAGAAAGGAGCTTAGGAACATATCCTTAATGAACAAGATTAAAAAAGTAAAACCAAATGTGCTCTAGAGTTCTGGATAGGATGTTGAATACAGGGTAAAAAAAAAAAAAAAAAACATAAAGAAATTAGTGAGAAAAAAAGAAAATTTTGAATACTGACTATAAATTAGATAATGTATAAATGTCAAATTTTCTGAACTTTATGCAAAAGAATTTCCTTGATCTTTGCAGATACATGCTGTAATATTAAAGGTGAATGGTTATATTTCCATGTTAGTCTCAAATGCTTAGCATATAAATACAATAAAAAATGTTTATTTGTGAATCTTGGCAAACAATATATTGGGAGAAAGTTCACTATTCTATACGTGCAACTATTCTGTAAGTATCAAATTACATAAAAATAAGCATGAAGTACAAAGATGAGATCTTCCAACATACACCCTGTGAAGAAGGTTGTAAAATGGTTTTCAGAACATATTTATCACCTGGGTTCTCTCAGTAAGAGGATGGTCTGAAGAGTGGAATGAGTCTTTGGGCCGAGGTTCTACAATACTAGATCTATCTCCAAAAAAGTCACTTTTCTGTATACTTTCCTCAGGTAAAAGACATAAATTTTCCTTATTGGTGTCATCCTTCAATTTTAAGGCTTCTGTCACTAAGGACACTTTCGGCACCACTGCTGTTGATCGAGAACGGACTGGCCTTCCTCTTTGCACAGTCTCCCATCCTTCCGCATCCTTCCGTTCTATGAAATTGTGGGAAGAAAATAAATCAAGGTTCCTTTAGAAAACTATTTTCAGTAAAAGAGTACTTTAGAAAAGATATTCAGAAAACTATGAAATAAAAACATTTTCAATTTAAATCTATTAAATACAAAATAATATATAAACATTAAATATTGAGAGCAAGACATAAATATATTTAATATATATGCACATGTAATAACTCCTGTCTTATAAATGGAAAAACAAAAATTCAGATTAAAACTAACCAAAGGCCACACAATAACTAATAAACATTTAATAATGTGCCCTGTCTGCAAATAATATATCAAGCACTTGTATAACTCCTTTAATCTTTATAACCAGGTAAAGTCAGTACTATCACCACAATTTTATCAATAAGCCAACTAAGACAAAGAAAAGTTAACTAATATGCCCAAGATAATGGATAATGTACCTAGCAAAGTAAATCCAAACTGCAAATCCAGGCACCTTGGTTCTGGTGTCTACCTTCCTAACAGCTATGTAAAAACTATTTCGGGCCAGAGATTTAGCTCAGTGGTTCTGGCACCTGCCTCACAAGCGCAAGGTCCTGAGTTTGATCCCGGTAACCACATACAATGCTGGGCATGGTGACTCACGCCCACCAACATTCAACCAGCAATCAGCACCACATACCACAGTGCCAGGCATGGTGTCTCGCGCCTGTCATCCCAGCACTCGGGAGGCAGAGACAGGAGGATTGCTGAGTTTGAGGCTTACATTATCCAGTCCAATAGTTTATCACTCATACATGAAAACTCAAAGCCTATGCCCAAAGTCACACTGAAAAGTAGCCTAACATATATAAAGATCTTCCTCCAAACATTTGTAAATGTCACGAGAGGAGGTATAAATGTGTATAGTGAATGTATATGGCCAAGATTTTAAATTTTTATTGACTAACTACAATCTAATACAAAGACTTCCTGTTCTGGGCAAGATGAAGTACCCTCATCTTATTTTCAAGTCCTTACAATCAAAACCTGAACAAAATACAAGCAAGGATAGGCAGATCCTGAGACAGAAAGAAAGCAGACTACCTCAGGCCTTGAAAAACACTGCAGTGATAAATTCTCTGAGTTTACCTCTTGTATACTACACATTCCAAATAGGATTCTACAAAAGCTTCCAACACAGACACTTAACAACATACTTGAGAAAAGACGGAGGACAAAGTGGCTTAATAAAATAATTTTTAAAATTTTAGCAATATTCCTTCTACTCCAGTCAAACAACAGAAGCCCTGTCCACAGATTCATTATTCTTGACCTAGAAACAATAATTTCCATCTTCTACCTGGCAGAAATTAATGGTACTTCAACTCCTCATCCAAACAATGCTAGCAAGCCGCATGATGAACACAACCTCCATTCACATGCAACATAACAACAGTATTCTGTTTTGCCCTTCACTGAAGTCAGAAAGGGACCCTTAGAAAGCTGAGCTTTAATTATAATCACCATCAATGAGATGGAAGAGTTGCAGGGCTCAGGTCTGCTTTGCACTTGAGTTTCCTCTTTCTTTTCTGAAGCCAGCAGAACCCAGCAAGGAGCTCTGAGAAGACAGCCACTCCAGCCTGTAGCAACAAAATGACCTAAGTGCCAGGGGGGTTGTCAGAGAACTGAATTTAGGAGTCAAGAGGAACCAAGATACTGTGTAAGTCAGTGCCCCATTTTGAATGGAAAAACATCACACAGTTCAGGACCAGTCACCTGGACCAATGACAAAAGTGCTAATATTCATATCATCAGAGACTCAGAATAAAAGCAGAAGGCTGAAAACGCATATGTAGAAACAACAGTTGAAGTCTGAGAGAAAGAAATAAAACCACAGATCCAAGGAATTAAGTAAATCCCAAATAGAATAAACCAAAAGAACCCTGTGCTAAGACATAATACAATTAAACTCTACAAACTACAAAGTCATAGGGCTGGAGATTTAGCTCAGTGGTTCCGGCACCTGCCTCGCAAGCACAAGGTCCTGAGTTCGATCCCCAGTAACCACATACAATGTTGGGTGTAGTGACTCACGTCCACCAGCAATCAATACCACATATCACAGTGCCTGCGTAGTGGCTCATGCCTGTAATCCAAGCCCTCGGGAGGCAGAGGCAGGAGGATTGCTGAGTTTGAGGCTTGCCTGGGCTAAATAGTGAGCTCAGGGCCAGCCTGAACTACAAAGTGAGACCCTGTCTCAAAAAAACAAAACAAAAAAAAAACAAACAAAAAAACCCAAAAAACTACAAAGTAATAAACTTCTAAAAACTAAAAATGAAAAATGCTCTTGAAAGCAGAGAGAAAAGGCATGTTACCTATTTAAAAACATTTCTTTCTGAAATAATAGAGGTAAAACAGGAAGTGACACACTTATAAAGAACTATCGTTCAATTTAGATCAGTGAAAATATCCTTTAGAAATGAAGAGGAAAAGATGTCAGGGTGATCTGGTTGTGATATCAGCCACTCCACTCATGGCAAGGGTTGACTTGGCTGATCTGGCTGACTAGGCAGACAACCCTTTCCTCCTGTGTTCCATGTGCTTCCTTTCCTGTGCACTCAGTGGAAGAGAATGACCATCCCCAACAGAGGAGGACTATTTCCTTGCTCAAGGGTATACAAGTACCTATGCTAGAACTCTGCTAGATCCTCTGAACAAGCTCTCAAGAAATGAAGGAAAATAAAAACATGACTTATCACATATGAGATGCAGCCAAAGAAGTACTGAAAGGGAAACTGAGAGTTCAGTGTTACTGAAGGTCTTAGCAGTAAGTTCCACATCAAGAAACCAGATAATGGGGGTTGTGGATTTAGCTCAAGTGGTACCACACCAGGCCCAAGTTTGATCCCTGATACCACAGACAAGGAAGAAAGGGGAAGAAAGAGAGAGAGACAGACAGACAGACAGACAGACAGAGACAGAGACAGAGACAGAGAAGAAGCCAGAAAATGAAAAGCAAAGAAAACCTGAACCAAACCTGAAGGCTACAAAAATTTTAAAAAGCAAATACAGCAAGGTATGAAAAAAAGCATAAACTATAACCAAGTGATATTCATTTTAGGAATGTAAGCCAGGTTAAATATTTTTAAAAAATCAATGCAATCCCTCATTCTCAGTAGGATGAAAGAAACCATATGATCACATCAACTAATGCATAAAAAATATTTTACAAAACCTAGCATCCACTCATAATAAAAGCTGTCATTAAATTCTCCTACTCAACTAGAAAAATAACTTGAAAAACCTACAATAAATATGACAGTGATATGTGAATGCTTCTCCCTCGTTCTGAGGTTGTTTCCTCTCGCCAACTTATTTAAGATGTTTTCAAAAATTCTAGACATGTAATCCCAGCACTCGGGAGGCAGGGACAGGAGGATTGCTGAGTTTGCAGTGGCTTGCCTGGGCTACATAGTGAGCTCAGGGCCAGCCTGAACTACAAAGCGAGACCCTGTCTCAAAAACAAAAAAAACAAAAAAAAAATTCTAGACAATAAAAAAGAATGTGTGTGTGTGTGTGTGTGTGTGTGTGTGTGTGTATGTGTAACCGGAGCCTGAACTTAGGACCTTGCACTTATAAGGCAGGTGGCAGCACCACTGAGCTAAGTCCCTGGCCCCTAGACAATATGAAAGACCACCGAAGGGGGTGCTGACAGAGAATATAGAGAGGCAAGGAAAAAACAAAACTCTATTTTCAGATGACATGATTGTCTACTACAAAATTCCGAATAAAAACCACAAAAATCCCAAGAATTATTATGAGTTCAGAAAACTGCCGGACACAAGAGTAACCTACAAAAAGTCCACTGTACTTCTAAATACTAGTAGAAGGTAAAGAAACTTAAATTGAAAACTGTACTCTCCCCAAAATGAAACAGAAACAAGTAAATCAAATGAAATGGTAAGAATATGTGTCTTACAAATTGCAAGGGTAAAGAAATAAAAAGTTTAAATAAATGAAGATATAACATGTTCATAGGTTGATTCAGCATTAAAAACTGACAATTCTCCCCAAAGAGATCTGTAGTTACAATGTACTTTCAACCAAAATCCCAGACATTTCTTCTGACCTAAATAATCTTGTTCTTCAGTTTATACAGAAAAATTCCAGGTCAAGATAGCTTCGTGTTTAAATCCTTGAAAACTTTTAAGATTCAAAGTAATATCAGTCTTCTAGAAAATCTTTATTACAACAAAATCTCATTTTATTGTACATGTAGCATAACCTACATATCAAAGCCTAACAGGAAAATTAGAATAAAAATTACTTATTGAATACTGGTGTACATATTCTAAACAAAGTATTTGTGAATTAAATATGGTGATAAAGTTGATTACAGACTGAAATTATTCCAAGTGCTCTTCAGTTACTGATTGTATTGATTTGAATTTAGTACTTTATTAATTACATTTTTGACATTAGAAGTACAAAAATGTGAAATTAAATATAATTTTTAGTTCTGTGCAATTTATTTTTTCCTCTGCCTCCCCAGTGCTGGGATTACAGGCGTGAGCCACCACACCCGGCACTGTGGTATGTGGTATTGATTACTGGTGGGCATGAGTCACCACACCCAGCATTGTATGTGGTTACCAGGATCGAACTCAGGGCCTTGCGTTTGCGAGGCAGGTGCCGGAACCACTGAGCTAAATCTCTGGCCCAGTTCTGTACATTTTTATCTCAGTGGTATTCTAAGTATCTAGAAGTTCCTTGATAGTTTAATTGCATGCTTTGCTATCCTTAAACATTCTTTATTATGAGAATAATTTTTCAATATATTTTTTACTGAAGGTTCATTAAAATATAATTTGTCTATAACTACTTTCTCAGTTTCTAAGAGAACTAAGTTATAGTTTTTATTTTGATATATTCCTCTTTTTACTTGCTTTATTCAATTTTTATTATATTATAGTGTTTATATTGGCTATCATATAGGGTAATGGATTAGTTCCAAGTTTTAAGCAGTATACCTTTCTATAAGAAAGCTTTTAAAGACAGATATTTTTTCTTGCCTTTCAAAAGTAAAGTGATTGATTATAGTGTTTCTAAGGGTGAGGCATTTAACTGCAAATTAAAATTTTTATTAAGCTTTATTGTGTATTTAGAGTTTTGTTGGTAAATATGTTTTATCATTTTATGGTTTTTCTTATAATTTGCATTATTTATTTTTAAAGGTACAGTAGAAATGTTTAATGTATCAAGTTTTGGTAAAGTTAAACATGATGAAAATTGAACATTGGATGTTACATGTTTAAGGCATTATAATTGATTCCTTTGACTTGGAATTTTCTTTGTGAGAAGATCTTTAATTATAGACTCACATTTTTAAAGATACTACAAGTCTCCTCAAGTTTGTCTATATATTTTTTTTTTTTGAGACAGGGTCTCACTTTGTAATTCAGGCTGGCTCTGAGCTCACTATGTAGCCCAGGCAAACATGGAACTCAGCAATCCACCTGCCTCTGCCTCCTGAGTGCTGGGATTACAGACATGAGCCACCACGCCCGGCACTGTGGTATGTGGTATTGATTGCTAGTGGGCGTGAGTCACCACACCCAGCATTGTATGTGGTTGCCAGGGATCGAACTCAAGACCTTGTGCTTGTGAGGCAGGTGCCGGAACCACTGAGCTAACCCTCTGGCCCAAGTTTGTCTATTTCTTATACTATTAATGCTAAGCTGTGTTTCTCAAGGAATTTGTCAATTTCTGTTTGCAAATGTAATACATACTGCTTTATAGTATTTTTATCTTTTATAACACCTGTGGGGTTTAATTCCTGATATTCTATCTTGCCTCTTCTTTTTAATTAGTATAACTAATGACTGATTTTATTAACCTATTTAAATAACCTAATTTTGGCTTTGTTGAGCTCCCCCGTATTCCCTATTTATTTTCTTTCTTCTTACTTTCTTTGAATTTAACTTATTCTTTTATAATGTCAAGTAAAGGACAAAATGTTCATTAGCTTTTTCTTCTTTTATAATATGTACATTAAGGCTAGAAGTGTTCCTCAAAATATAGCTTTATCTCATAGGTTCTTAAATGTTCACTTACATTCAATTCACTTTACAAATTCTCACTGTGATGGCCTCTTTAAATCACTACAGTACATTACTCAACACTATTTTCCAAAACTTCAGAATTTAACAGCTATCTTCTTGTTACTTACTTCTTACTTAATCTCATTATGGTGGATGAAAACAGTTCTTTAAATCACCTGAAACGTGGTGAGTTTGACTGCTCGTGCAGAATGTTTCAATTTCAGTAAAAGCTCCATATGTGCTTGAATCTGTGACTGAACTTACAGTTCAGGCCATGGCAAAGTAACATGCACCAAAGTTGGCCCTCTTCCTGCCAAAACAACTATAAAGGCTAGACAAAATATATAAATGAACTGTTCAGAGGTGCTGGAAAAAAACCAATGTAGGCAAGTTTTGAGGAAGTGCAATTCCCAAGACAAGGGAATGATGACATCAGGTCTACATTCCACCTCAGATCCTGCCTGAAGACATCTGGAATTCAGGATGCAGGAGTGATTCCTCGCAAACACCAGCATTCCTGACTGGCTGAAATAAGGAATTAAAGCAACTGGGTCTCTGAGGGCAAAAATCTTGGAAAGTCGGGCACTGCATGGGCACGAGCCAAGAAACATGCATCCAGTCTCCCCTAAGTTTCCTGACAACTACTCAGTGCTGCATACACAGGGCAAGACTCCAGGAAACCCAACAGAGAGCAGCAGCTGGGAAGCTAATAACCTACACAGAGACAGTATCGGCTGGAGAGTGCTAAGGAACAAAAGCTGGAGTCCAGGGTGTGATGGGCTCTGCAAATACCCGTGTTTTCAGTTGAGAACCCAAAAGGAGGAAGGGCAAGACCAAACCACATTAACCTTAATAAAATCCTAAACCAAACCATGACAGGATTAAAGCAATCTGCTTGCTTTTACACATTTTGCGAGACCAAAAATCAACAACTCTTAACAAGATGCTTCATAATTTTTAATACACAGTGTTAAGCATTCAATTAAAAATTGCTAAAAAAAAAGGTCAAATAACTAACTGAAAACCCACAAAAAATATGTTTTTGGTAAACCCACATGTAATTCAGATATTTTATTTTTCAAGCACAAATATTTTTTAAAAAGTATGAGGGCCAGAGGGTTAGCTAAATGGTTCCGGCACCTGCCTCACAAGCCCAAGGTCCTGAGTTCAATCCCTGGTAACCACATACAACGCTGGGCGTGGAGACTCTCACCCACCAGCAATCAATACCACATAGCACAGTGCTAGGTGTGGTGGCTCATGCCTGTAATCCCAGCACTCGAGAGGCAGAGACAGGAGGATTGCTGAATTTGAAGCTTGCCTGTGCTACATAGTGAGCTCAGAGCCAGCCTGAACTACAAAGCGAGACCCTGTCTCAAAAAAAAAAAAGTATGCTAAGTATATTCAATAAAATATAAAAAGATGTAGACTACCAGCAGATATAAGAAGCTGTTTCTGGTCAAATAGAAATTATACAAATTATAAGCAAATGAAACTGTGAATTTAATAGATAAGGTTATAGCAGATCAGACATTCCAGACAGAGATTAGAGGACCAGAACACTTACAAATAAAATATCAGACTGAAGACTATGATAAAGAAAGAACAGGAAAGACTGCTATCTATGGAACAAGTGCATTGCATCAGGATGCTTGGATATTATGGATCTTTACTGACTTCTATCTGTACAATTAGTCATTAATTAAAGTTTCCCAGAATCAGAACAGATTCGTCAATTTTTCCTTTCAGTTCCATAAATTTCCACTTTGTGGATTTTGAATTTATGTTTAAATATATAAATTTGCATGGATATATATATAGAGAGAAAAAAATACATAAATTTAGAATTTTATCTGTTAAATTAATCCTTCGTAAATTCTTTTAGTTGAACGGAACCTTTAATCATTAAGATGTATTTTCCTTTAAAATATTTCATGCTTGTCTATTTTGTCTCATATTTAGAACAACACCAGCTTTGATTTAAATAGGATGCTCATCGAATATATTTAGTTTAGGCTTTTCTGTTCTCATAGTAAAGATGTATCTCTTGTAGAAAAATATAGTTGGCTTTTTTTTTTTTTTTTTGAGACAAGGTCTTGCTTTGTAGTCTAGGCTGGCCCTGAGCTCACCATATAACCCAGGCAAGCCTTGAACTCAGCAATCCTCCTGCCTCTGCCTCTCAAGTGCTGGGATTACAGGCCTGACCCACCATGCCCAGCACTGTGGTATGTGGTACTGATTGCTGGTGCATGTAAGTCACCACATTCAGTATTGTCATATGTGGTTCCCAGGGATCAAACCAGGGACCTTGCACTTGCTAGGCAAGCACTGGAACCACTGAGCTAAATCTCCAGACTTTCTGGTTTTTGCTTTTTTTTTTTTAAACAGGGTCTTGCTTTGTAGTTCAGGCTGGCCCTGAGCTCACTATGTAGCCCAGGCAAACCTTGAACTCAGCAATCCTCTGACCTCTGCCTCCCGAATGCTGGAATTACAGGCGTGAGCCACCATACCCGGCTGTTTTGTTTTGTTTTCTTTTGAAACAGGATTTCGCTTTGTAGTTCAGGCTGGCCCTGAGCTCACTATGTAGCCCAGGCAAGCCTTGAACTCACAGCAATCCTGCCTCTGCCTCTTGAGTACTGGAATTATAGGCATGAGCCACCACACCCAGCCCTTTATTCTTAATGCAATATTATAAATTTCATTTTTATAACTGATTATTTATACTTAATGCAGAAATTGATATATTGATGTTTATGTCAATAATTTCATATTAATGTTGTTTCCTTCTCCTTTGTCTTCTTTTTATTATTTTTATTTCATTTTTCTATATAAGGCTACCATGCTTTTTTTCACTGTTCTTAGTGGTTTCCTAGAGATTACAATACCTATCCCCAGTATATTACAAATTAGTACTCTTGAATACAAATTAGTACTCTTGTATACATCTACACCCTAGAAAATATATACAGCATTTAGTCTCTTCTCTCCTCTATATTACTGTCATAAACTCCCAGCCTTCTTATGTTTCAAGATCCATGGAACATTATGCTCATCCAGTTAGTGCATAGTGATTGTCACCTCCAGAGGCACTCCTGTTGGTACTCTTCATTTCTCCATGCATGTATCAGTTTCTACCTGGATTCACTTTCCTTCCATCTAAAAGGCTCTTCTCTGGAGCCGGAGATTTAGCTCAGTGGTTCTGGCACCTACTAGCAAGTGCAAGGTCCCTCTTTTGATCCCTGGTAACCATATACAAGGATACCCAGTGTGGTGACTCACACCCACCAGCAATCAGTTCTTCATACCACAATACCAGGTGTAGTGGCTCATGCCTGTAATCCCAGCACTCAGAAGGCAGAGGCAGGAGGACTGCTAAGTAAGAGTAAAGAATATTGTTTGAAATAAGCCAGCACAATTTACTGAGACCAAAATGGAAAATGAAAACAGTAGATTCATAATACAAAGATACCAACATCCCCGTCATATGCAACAAAACACTTCTTTCTGAAACAAAAAGCTCCACAGGAACATGACACAAGAGATAATAGAAGATCACTTCTAAAGTACCCTTCACTCATGATACAGATTTACTGTTACTAATTAATGAGCCCACATCCCAGCTTCTAGGGGATTTCTCTATGTATAAAAAGGTTTTATGAAGAAAATTCTTAGAAGTAAAATGTCCCAGGTAGGCATTCATAATTACTTCTGTTTGTGTTCCTTAAATATCCCAATGGTATAAAAATAAATATGTGAGCAAAGGTAAACAGATTATTTATAGTACCAACATAATAATCAAATATAAATCAGCCTAAATTATAATATATACTGCCTAAAGGATGGAACAGCCTTTCTTTTTTTCTACTTTAAGTCAAGAAACTCTGAAGGATCACATAAATGAACTAATAAAAGATATCACTCTTGGGCCGAAGATTTAACTCAGTGGTTCCAGTGCCTGCCTAGCAAGTGCAAGGTCCCTGGTTTAATCCACAGTAACCACATACAACAATACTGGGCATGGTGACTCATGCCCATCGGCAATCAGTACCAACATACCACAAATAAAACAAGACCCTATCACAAAAAAGTAAAAGACATCACTCTTCTCCAAGTTTATACAGGACAAACAGAAACCATAGTGATCTCCACTGTCTATCACACAGTGCTGAAACCTAGTTACGTTCAGTTTTCAAAATGACTTTATGGCTCTGGTAAGTTTTTCTTTCATTGTGTGCGAGATCAAATCCAGAGCCCAGTGCATGCCAGGCAAGCACTCCTACCACTCTTATCCTTATTCTATGATTTTTAACTTAAGCAAATTGGTATCACAAAAAAATGCAAAATGATTAATATCTAATTCTACTGGGACTGGTTTTTGTTTTTTTTGTTTTTTTTTGTTTTTTTTTGCTTTCTGGAGACAGGGTCTCGCTTTGTAGTTCAGGCTGGCCCTGAGCTCACTATGGTGCCCAGGCAAGCCGCCGCGAACTCAGCAATCCTCCTGTCTCTGCCTCCCGAGTGCTGGGATTACAGGCGTGAGCCACCACGCCCAGCATTATATGTGGTAACCAGGGATCGAACTCAGGTCCTTGCGCTTGCAAGGCAGGCGCCGGA
>PVIC010005917.1:0-56040 GCA_004025085.1 Thryonomys swinderianus | reverse complement strand
TTAAAATCACCAGTATTTTTGTTTTATGGAAAACAATTTATTTAAAATGAAATGAATTTAAATGAAAACATTAAACCATAATAACAGTAATTTGATTATTATCTTTTTCAAAACAAATATATTTGATTAGTATTATAAGTATCAAAATCTCAGTAATATTTAAGGTATTTTCACATTTCTTTCTTTCTTTTTTTTTTTTTGAGACAGTGTCTCGCTTTATAGTTCAGGCTGGCCCTGAGCTCACTATGTAGCCCAGGCAAGCCTGGAACTCAGCAATCCTCCTGTCTCTGCCTCCCGAGTGCTGGGATTACAGGCGAGCCACCGCGCCCGCGCCGGGCACTGTGTTATTGGTATTGATTGCTGGTGGGCGTGAGTCACCACACCCAGCATTGTAGGTAGTTACCAGGATCGAACTCAGGGCCTTGCGCTTGTGAGGCAGGTGCTGGAACCACTGAGCTAAATCTCCAGCCCCACATTTATTTCTTTACATTTCATACTAGCTTAGTTTTTATATGAGGTATTTTATTCTATGAAGTATTATATCTGTACCTAAAATCTTTAATAAATTTGCCTTTGCCAATGCACCTACATGATTCATATTCAAGAAATATTTTATAATGTAAATTAAATTATGTTACTCTTTATTCAAATGATATTATTTAATTATACCACTAAAACAAATACAAAATAACATTTGGCAAACTCATTCAATATAGATTATTTACAGATTGCAATGGAGTTAATGTAGATTTATTTCATTGTATAAAATACTAAAATGAATTTTAATAAAATTAAGTGTCAAATAAAAACAGTGAATTATAGAGAAAATATTAAACTTTAAATCTTCCAATTATTAGTTCAATGTTTATTTCCTTACATAAAAATAGCAAAACTGAATCAAAATATGAAAAAATTCGTAGGAGGTTTTTCTATTGAATTTCTAATTACCATAAAGAAAAAGTAAAGAACACCTTCTCCCTAAATTTGAGAACAGACATTTATTAATAATTTGTTAAGCTAATTCCGAAAATAATCTTAACAAATTAAAAAAATCTTTTGAATGTACATTTCATTTTTTGAATGACAGAATTTTAGTTAAAAGGTAGTTTTCCAAATACTGATAGAACACAGTATCTATGTGAACAAATGATACGTTCACACAGTAAATTTTATGAAGCCATGTATTAGTTAAACACAGGAAACAAAAGAGCAAAACCCTTGTATCTATACTTGCAAGTCCTCTGGGATATAAAGAGCTACCCATGATGGGTGGAGTATTGAAAGCACATGTGTCTCTTAGACCACAGCCGTGGGGCCACAAAATACAGTATTGGGTTTTGTGCCTCAGGGGTTGTGTGGCTTCCTGGGAAAAAGCTAGAAGGACAATCTGCTTTTGAAGAAGAAAAGAATATAGTCAAGGTAGAGCTGGATATTTTCTCTCTAGCAGGGATAATATGAAGGTATAGGCTACTCAGGCCATTCCTCTCCCTCAGGGTATTATATTCCTAGTACTTTCTAAAATTATTCATAAAAGAACTACAGGTAAGTAATGAGGAAAAAATAGGTTACCCCAGAGTATAGTACCGGGAATACTGATTAGTTAATAACAAAACATATATATATATAATATTTAACTGATGAGAAGTGTTTAATAATAGTTTAGATTATAAAATACATGCACATGTACAGTTTTAACTCCTTCATCAAAAGGAGGAAATTGAATTATTTGCTATCATAGACAATACCCATAGAAAACATAACTGCTACAATCCATTTTTTCTTTCTTTCTTTTTTTTTTTTTTTTGAGACAGGGTCTCACTTTGTAATTCAGGCTGGCCCTGAGGTCACTATGGAGCCCAGGCAAGCCTCGAACTCAGCTATCCTCCTGCCTCTGCCTCCCAAGTGCTGGGACTACAAGTGTGAGCCACCACGCCCGGCACTGTGGTATGTGGTATTGATTGCTGGTGGTTGTGAGTCACCACGCCCAGCATTGTATGTGGATACAGTGGATCAAACTCCGGACCTTGCACTTGTGAGGCAGACGCCAGAACCACTGAGCTAAATCTCCGGCCCTACAATCCATTTCCTAATGTAGAAGTCTCAAATAAAACTGCTTGGCCCACCACCCACCCTTCTTTGTTCCCCTTACCTTTGGTCAGTTAAAGGGAGTGTGCAAACCTTACTTCCACAGGCACTTGAAGTGCTAAGTGTTCTGTTCATCTAGCTGCTGTGACTGCTACTTAGACTCTTGAACATTTTTATTATTAGGAGCCACTGTAAATTCCTTACACTCCAGATTATGTATTTTTTTATTCCTAACATACAATATAAATAAATTTTCTCTGTTTGATTAGTATAGAGTTCACCAGATTAGACAGTGGACCTGTATTTGGTTGGTTCAGTATTATGAACTCAACACAGTCAGGCACAATCTTCAACATATAAAAATTTCTACTATGTTGAGTGTGATTGTGAGCTGTATATAAAATGTACCAATAAAGAATTTAATTTAAAAAAAAGAATTTCTACTGAGTTCCCTGATAGACGCAGTTCTTTCTGTGGCACTAATATTCATCAGATGATTAACCATGAGGCTTAGAGACCCTGAAGGAACATTCTTCATCTCTGACCTTCGATCATATGAGAACAACAGTCATTTCAGACTGTGCTGCTTCAGTTGCTCCTCTGCATTTTCTTGAAAGAGGGAGACGAGGCGGTATGCTCATCACTCAGTTAAAGCGCAGTGTAGGTCTTCAGCCCTCAGGTCCACAGGGCAGTTTTCACAGAGCCTGGGGTCCTCTTTCCACTTCCCTCCCTGGCCAGACTCATCATTTCACTTCAGTCTACATCCTGCTTAACCCCATGATTTGCTATAATGGCTCATATGCTCACAAAGTGCACCTGTTCCAATCACAATGGAAGATTTAAATGACGTTGCGTTACGTCTCACTTTCTTCCATATTCACCATCCGAAGACCAAGCACATGCTGTTACTTCAGCCTAGCTCTTCATATAAGACACCTGGGGAATGATTTTTACCCTGGAGTTGCACTGACCTCAACCAGCCCCGAAACAAACTGTAGATCCACAGTTGTGCGGCCTGACTGTGGTACAGAAATAATATTTTTAAGCCAGTGAGGATGTGTGGTCCTTCGAGCTGGAGTTGCCTTTGCAGTTCCAGCAAAGCGCCTTCTTCCGGTGGGCTGTGCACATCACACCACTGACGGTCCTGTGGGCGTGAAGCTCTTGTCTCACTGGCTTCCCTCTCCAGTGATAAATGTGACGGATGATACCGAGTGAAATCCCACAGAGTTGCTGCAGATGGTGGGCTTGGCAAAAGCACTGGTGGAAGAGTCAAATCCACACCAGACTTTGCTGTCTGCTTTTCACAAAGAAAGTGCTGCTTCATCCAGGAAAGGAAAATGTGTTGTTCTGGGCACCAACTTGCCAACTGATGGTCTACGAGAAAAAATTTGCAAACTATAATTCTCAGGGCGAGTATTGTCTCTGTATTTATAATTAAATTTCACTGCATCAAATATGCTTCCAATAATTTTCACGCTGCTGATGTATAACTTTGTGTATGATGACATACAATTGTTCAGTAGCTAGAAAAGTGGCTATGTTGCTCCCAAAGCCAGAGATAGTTACTCTAAAATTGTTTGGAGAAAAAAATAAGATTGATGACTTTTGCCTTAGCAAGCATACGCTAGATTCATATAAGAAGCCTAACTTTGTTTTTTTCTTATTAGTAGACACTTCATCATAATTCAGGAAGTTTCAATGAGGAAAAGGATAAATTTGGACCACATATCTTCCCTGTCTCTGCAAAGATAACTGTGTTAGGGACACAGGGCACTAAACCTGTGCCACATTGGTGGAGAAGAGAACCTCACAGGTATCTGCAGATTAATTTCTGTCCTTCCTCCTAAACTCCAGGCTGTCAATTCAGTGGTGATGTTTTTCAAGTTTGGCTACTGTTAAGGAAACACAGAATGGTACAAACAAACGCATCAGACTGTGTCTCTTCAAATAATCTGGACAAGTAGTTACATCACATGAGATTCTTATCACTGTTAAGTGTAATCTTTCAGCACTCTTTAGATCCCATTCTTGAGTGAAATGATAGAACAGGAGTGTTGAAAGTTGAATTTATGTGCCTTGGGGTTTTGACTCAGGAAAGAAGAATTTGTTGGTCAGTTTTATGTAGTTGGGACAAAATATTTCGCATCTGTACCTTAGAAAAGGAGAGAATAATTTTGCTTCATGGTTTCAGACATTTCAATACATGACAATCTGGGTCCCAGATGGGAATACAATGGTGAAAAGACAAAGTTCCAGATTTCAAAGAAACCCCAAAGCAGAACACTGGAGAAGAGTGAACACAGCATATATTTCTCAAAGGGAAATATGCTCTCAGTCACCCAGCTACTCCAGCTGAGCCTGACCTCCAAACACATTCAGATATCATATGAACTCCCTGAGGAGCATACTGTTCCCATGCCCATTCACCCCTCTAGAAGTCACTTACTGCAGGCCAGTCCAGCTTGACAGACACACCAACAAAGACACGGGAGATCAAAGTAGCAGAGATAAACATAAAGGGGTGAGAAGAACAAGGAGTATGAGAGATAAACGATGGGATATCCTGGTTGTATGTACATTATGGTTTCTGAAGACTATGTAGATTAACCTTCATTGTTGACTTCACTGCCTTGAAAGACACCTAGGGTGAATATCGGGAGTGTCTATAGGGTCACCTGTATAGTCCCTGTCCCTTGTGACTCCAGTCCTCTTTGCTTGCCAGTTACCATAAGGTTAGAGACTTTCCCCATCACATATGTAAGCCTTGAGGATTTTTGCTTAGGATCTGCACAGCCATTTATGGACAACTCTGTCTTTGAACCTGTCAATCCATTGCACTTTAAATTGACTTTCTGAGGTTTTAATCACAGCAGTGGAAATTGAACTAGTACAGAAAATTAGTAGAGATGCGAAGCTTGCTGGTTGACTGTACTTGACCATGTGGAAATGGCGTTAGTAGGAATTAGAAAAGGCTCGTAGACATGAACTAGGGATTCCCTGGTGTACCATAAGCAGAGTTTAAAAATAATGACGGTAAATCTCAGAAGACCAGAGTGCTGACAGAAGTGTGGAGAGTAAAGACAGCATTAATGAGATTTCATATGAAAATTGACAAATCTATTGGTAATTAGACCAGAACTTATTGATAGTACATTTTGCTCTATTTTGTCCAACTCTAAAATTTTGTGCAAGGTTGAATTGGAAGGCAGCAGATTAATTGCTCTGGCAGAGGGAATGTCAAAGCTCGGTGAGGTGACAGTTTCAGTAGAGCTCTAACTCTCATCTTCTTCTGGTAGTTTGATTTTTAAGTCAAGTGGGAAGCAAGTACAGTTTCTTATTATTTTTAAAAAGATTTGAATTTGGAAGGGAAAATCAATCTCTATGGGCACCGGTTAATTGATATTCTGATATCTTAGTTTTGGTGTTGTAACTTTCTCTGTATGAAGATAATCCTGTGATTTTTTTTTAATTATGGCCAATGTCTCTAAATAAAATGTCTCAGTTCCAAGAAGTAAATGTACAAGAAAAGGATAAATACAGAAATACATCATTTCCTGGTGAGTCGAGTCACGGTAGCAACACTATGAGGCCATGAGGACCTGTTGTGAGAGCTGAGGCTATACAGCATCTATGTTCCCGGACTAAAACATGCTCGTGCTCTTTTGAAGATAGTGAGTGGCCCCCGGGCACATTCTCACAACACACTGAAGGCACAGCCTGGAGACTCCCATGTGAATGTCCTCCCCTCAGCCTGGCTTCCTGCCTGTACCACCTCCCCACCTCGTTTATCTGAAGGGATCAGTTATGAGAGTGACAGAGTCTACTTCAGGAAGAAAACATGGACATTAAAACTGGAGAATGGCAGGTGGATATTGTGAAATAGAAAATATTCAAAGGGAAATGTGGTGGAGGGTGAGTAATGAGGGGTAAAAAAAATGTGATGTTAATAAAAAAGGAAAGCAAAACTTATGTACGTAGGGAGTGGACGGTTGTGGGGTGGGAAGGAGAATGGGAAAAAGAGAGAATTAAGTTGTGTCATATACAAGTACAAATTCCCAATATTGAGTGTGATCATGATGTGCATATACAGTATACCAATAACAATAAAATTTTGAAAATGGAATATAGAGATCAGATATGAAGGAGGTACAGTTATTTCCATGAAGTAACACGGTTTGCAGTCAAATTCTCTACCACTGAGCTATACCCCTGCACCCATGTTTTGGTAACAAAAGTGAAACACACACACATATGAATTCGTGTTCACACAAACAAATATAGGTGCATCTATTCATAAAGTGCATAATGTGCACAGTTTGAGCAATTTGTAAAAGCATATTTAACTGTAGATGCCTATCAAGTTGTATACGAGGTATCTAATGGTTGCTGGCAAAACTACAATCTCCAGCTCGGTGAAAGACTTAGGTGAGCTATGGAGAGAAATGGAAGTTAAAAGCCATATCCCAAACTAAAAAGAGTTAAATTAGATTTTAAAAACCCTAAGCTATATTTCATCACGTTTATGCATGTATTTAAAGTTATTCCAATGTGTGGGAATGTAGCTAAATACGAAGCCTAAAAATGTCGTGATGTTAACGTGGAGGTCTGGAAACTAAAGGAGCAGCTTTTCTGCTTCACAGTTTGCATCAGGCCGTGCTCAGCATGCGCTCGCTGAGGAGGGTGCTGGGAAGCTTGCAGGGAACATAAATAGTTCTTGGCTTAACATTTCCCACGTCGCCAAAAGTCTTCTGAATGTATTATAAGTGACTTAGGGAAGTTATGATAATATTCTTATGTAAGTAAAAACCTGATATAGCCTAGTGCCCCCAATTAGAATTATTAAGACATAAAAGGGAATGTTAGCTCTCTTAAAGCAATCATATATAATCATAAGACCCAATTTTTATTTAGTTCGTACTATGGCCAGGCACTTTTAAAATCATTTTAGTGTGTCCTCATTCTTTTAATCCTCTCATGGAATATATGAAGAAAATATCATTTTTAACTATGTTTTCAGAACATAATAAAACCATGCTTGTTTTGTATGCTCTGCAACAAGCTACTACAAACTTAATAGCTTAAAATTATAGATTTATATAAAGAGCAGAGTAAAGATAATAAAAAATAATGAGATCTTATGCAAACAGGAAAGGGGGGCAAGCGATGCACGGAGGGTAGAAAGAGGGAAGGACAAAGGGAATAAACAAAGATGTGTTATGTCTGTATATCAACTCCCCACAAGGAATATAATCATTATGTACTGAGAACACTTACTAATAAAAACTGAAAAAAAATGTAAAAAACATGTATTTATTATCATAACCTGCAGTCTGGGAGTCCGGCTACAATCTGCTAGATCCACTGCTTTGGGGCCACAGATAGCTAAAATTGGGGTGATGGTCATTCCAGGATCCTCATTTCACAGTCAAGCCATTCAGTCAGATGTCAGATAGTTTTTTGGAGTCAGAGCGCTGAGGTTGTCACCAATCTGAAGCTTGCCTTTTCCATAGAGAATTGGTAAAATATACCCCTTTCCACTACTTTGATAAAATTAAAACATTTTCTACTGCTCTGAGTCCCCTTAATTAACTATGTTTTTTAACACATAGGTAATTTTTTTCTTTTTTTTTTCTTTTTTTTTTTTTTTTTTTTTTTTTTTTTTTTTTTTTTTTTTTTTTTTTTTTTTTTTTTTTTTTTTTTTTTTTTTTTTTTTTTTTTTTTTTTTTTTTTTTTTTTTTTTTTTTTTGAGACAGTGTCTTGCTTTGTAGTTTGGGCTGGCTCTGAGCTCACTATGTAGCCCAGGCAAGCCTCGAACTCAGCAATCCTCCTGTCTCTGCCTCCCGACTGCTGGGATTGCGGGCATGAGACACCACGCCCGGCACTGTAGTATGTGGTATTGATTGCTGGTGGGCGTGAGTCTCCATGCCCAGCATTGTATGTGGTTACCGGGGATCGAACTCAGGACCTTGTGCTTGCGAGGCAGGCGCTGGAACCACTGAGCTAACCCTCCGGCCCGAGCTATAGGTAATTTTTAATTAATTCACCTAACTAATTCAGGTCCATCCAAGGTGATCTCTTTTTAACTTAAAGACAACACGTCCATGAGATAGCATTTGCAATGCTACTTATAATTTAATAATCAAACCCAGAACATTATATTTATTCCCTCAAAATAAATATTCCTTGAGGTAAAGATTTATAAACTCCATCTGTTCAATGTAGATGCCACTATCTCTGCAAACACCTAGAAAGACAGAGATGTGAGACTGTCTTTATACAACAGAGCTGTGAAAATTTGCATATAGCCCTTTCCCAAATTTCCCCAAAACACAAGACTAATAATTGTACGGCCTGTAGTGCACCTGCTAGACAAGGGGACAGAATCTCACCCTTACATATCCCTATTTTTGTAGCAGCTTTGCTCATGTCGCAGAGGGATAAAAAATGGTGGAGGCAGTGATGAATTTTCACCTCTAAGCACACTTATTTTTCTCTCACTGGGCACCTTCCGTGCCACAGCTGCACTGTGGAAACCTCGGGCAGTCCCCTAGAATAATGCATCTTTCAAAGGAGTCTTTAATCCAGGAGATCTGTTCTATTTTGGGGATAACATCTCTTCGATATTGAACTATTTTGAATGTAAAGACTACACAATCGTTCCGAGTCTGTGAGGCTGACATGAACACCCACAATCCTTTGCGGCAGTATTGTGGACCAGACATCTGTAGCTGTTCAAATGCATACATTGAAATTCTAGTATTTAGCGTGACTGTATTTAGAGTTAGGACATATAGGGATGTAATTAATATCAAGGACCTAAGGTTGAGATTCTGATCCGGTTTGATTAGTATCTAAACTAAAAACACACCAGAAAGCTTGTGCTTTTTCTCTGCTTAAATATAACAAGAAAATCCCATGTGAGACCACAGGAGAAGGTATCCAAGTATGTAAGAGTTATCATGAATTGACCCTCTTTGTATGAAGAATATGGGATGTTTCCCTAAGCCATAAAAAAATAAGTTTCTTCTGTTTAAAGGTCTGTTGATAGTTTATTCATGTACCACAATAATTACTAGTTTACTATTTACACGTCATATCTAATAATTCAAAAAGACCCTCATCTTTTATTTTCTGGAAATGTACATTTCTATTGGTTATTTTGTCAAAATTGCCAAAACTATGAGGACTGTTACTCTGTCTACTGTAAAACACTGGCCTATGACAATTTCATAGATGAAACAGATATGAGACAACTGGATAAAAAACAATGTTTCATTACACCGAGAAACTGCAGCACAAGGAAAGCTACCATGTAATTCAGTTAGCTGAATCCAGTGCTGTGGGCTGATTTACAGGTAAGGAACTTCAGGAAAAGGAAATCTATTTTCTTTTTCCTCATGCTTCATGAGTCCACTGAACCTGGAAAATGAGAATTATCATTTACAAACTACCATATACCCTAGAATGAGATACTATGATACAACATTCTTAAGACAGCCAGAAATATAGATAACGAAGATAAAAGTAATTGTATAGCACACAGTAATGTAAGACACATGGATAATTGTCTCCAATATTTACTTCTTTCAAATCTTTTTTTTTTTTTTTTGAGACAGGGTCTCCCTTTGTAGTTCAGGCTGGCCCTGAGCTCACCACGGAGCCCAGGCAAACCTCGAACTCAGCAATCCTCCTGTCTCTGCCTCCCGAGTGCTGGGATGACAGGCGTGAGCCCCACGCCCAGCACTGTGGTATGTGGTATTGGTGGCTGGTGGGCGTAAATCACCACGCCCAGCATTCTATGTGGTTTCCGGGATCGAACTCAGCACCTTGTGCTTGCGAGGCAGGTGCTGGAACCACTGAGCTAAATCTCCAGCCCCCTGTATTTAAAAAAAAAAAAAAAAAAAAAGGAAAAACCATGAACAGTAAAGAAACAATTACATGGTTCTGAAGAGATCTAGAGAACGAAGAAGATGGCCCGTGGTCATGGAGTGACAGCTAAGAGACTGGGACCTTTCAGCATCATTCGGACGTTAGATTTTATTCTCTGCATTAGTGATTAGAGATTTATGATTCTAGGGCAGAGCCTGCTCTGGCCCCTAGAACCATAATCCTTGAAACCTTCGTCTATCATTAAAGTGCTGTTAATTTTATTTTATTTTTGAGACAAGCTGGCCTTGGATTCACTGTGACCCTCCTCCTCAGCCTTCCAACCGCCCAGATCTGCCACCACACTGGTTTCCCAGTTTTAAACAAACACTGTATAAATTAATGTATTTTCAATGAATTTGGATGCACTGAACAATTAGCACTTTTTTTACAGATGACTTTAATAAGCATTAGAACAACAATTTAAGGAGCTTATGCTGGGGAAAAAAAGGATAAATTCTATTTAAATTTAAAATCTATATTATTTATATTTATTGTTCATTTATACAAGAAAAAGTAAAACAGCTACAAGATGTTAGCTAAGACACAGTAAAGAGCAAGATTTTTGTTTTTCTTTATCATGGAGCTCTTCCAGAAAATCAAACAGGTAACAATTCTACGTGTGTTTTTGAAGAGTTAGAGGTTCCTAAGGGCAAATACCCCTGACTTAACCAGAGAAATGAACAAAGACAAGCACAATGGTTGTGATATTTGCTCTTAGACTAAATACGTAGATGCCACTTGGGCAAATCTGAAAGCAGAATATAAGGGAGCTTTGAAAGCAGAGGGAAGGTAATCACTGAAAGCCCTAAAGCATGCGTGACCTTGGTTCCTTAGTGTAATTCAGTATTTCTGACTTTTGGCCAGAGGGCTTCTTTAGTAGTGGGTTACAAATATATAAGTCCTTTTATGATTTTAAGAATTCTTGTCAGATTTAGGAGTATATTACAAGTTATGAGGGTGTGTTAAATTAAAGTTTATACTGTGATTATATTTTAATAAATCTTTTACAGGGATAAAAAAAGAATATGAAATTATTTTACAGAAGTATATGTGTTAAATATATATATATATATATATATATACAAACACACACACACACACATATATATATATATATAGTCAGCTTCCTCTATTCTAGCTAGTAAAAAAATTACATTGCTCTATTTGAATAGCTATTAGTACAAATGTAAAAATAATATAATGTTAAACAACTTATTGTTTTTAAAATATTTTGGGTGGTGAAAATATAGAGTGAAATGCAATTGTATTTTATTCTAATATATTTAACAATTTCATAAAATGTTAAGTTTCCTAAATTTTACTGCTGGCATTAGTTACCATTTTTTTAATTTTTAATATTATTATTTTTTGGTACTAAGAATTGAACTCATGACCTTGACCTTGCCAGAGAGGCACTAGAACCACTGAGCTAAATTCTTAGCCCAGTGAACACCTTAACCACGTCCGGCATTGTGGTATGCGGCGTTGATTGTTGGTGAGCATGTCTTCACGCCCAGCATTATATGTGGTCACTGGGGATCGAACTCAGGACCTTGTGCTTCTGAGGCAGGCACCGGAACCACTGAGCTAACCCTCCAGCCCCTCTTGTTTTCCTTTTTAAGCATTGGGACTGGCTGTGGAAGCTGAAAGATCTTGATGTTGTACTCGATTTTAATCAGTACAAAATGTGACTCAGCTTGCCTGTTTTCATAGTTATTAATGACATAGTGATCCAACATAGTGATTACTTATGTTTTATCATTTCAATCAATAGCTCTATCAGGGTATCAGTCAAATATACTAAAATAAAGCAATATAATATTTAAATAATGTTTTTAAAAGAGTGAGTCAACTGGGTATGGTAGCTCACGTCTGTAATCCCAGCATTCAGGAGGCAGAGGCAGGAGGATTGCCATGAGTTCAAGGTTAGCCTGGGCTACACAGTCAGTTCAGGGTCAGCCTGAATACAAAATGAGGCTCAGTCTCAAAAAAAGTTTGAAAAAAAAGAAAAGAAAAAAGTGATTCAGAGAGCAAAACATCTCAGGTCAACCATTGGCTGAGTCAATCAACATTTTCAATCAACACATTGAATTATCATCATAGACTTCATACCATCATATTTTCAAGAAGAAATATGTACAAAACTGGAATACTGAAATTATAATAGTTTTCAGTCTTCAGAATATGTAGCCAATGGAAACATTCTTACATTAGCCTGAATACAAGGAAGTACTTATACTTACAAAATCATAGCAGTATGGAGCATTGAATGCCAGTTTATAAAAAAAAAAACAGTAAAAATGGAAACTTTTGAAAAGTCTCTTTTTTTGTCTATAAACACCATATAATGAAATAAGGCTATTAATCTTAACCTGGTATGACCTTAATGTTTTTGTTTGCAGTTGTATCACTACCACACTGTAGACTGGTACATAGTGTTCTGGAATTGCGATTCCTTCTACTTTGCTCTTCTTGCGTGGGTTTGCTCTTGCTATTCTGCATCTCTTCTGGTTCCACATAATTTTTAGGATGGTCTTTCTACTCCTGTGAAAAATGCTGTTGATGTTTTCTTTGGGATTCCCTTAAATCTACCGATTTGAGTAGCATGGCCCTTTTTAAAACTCAAGACTATAAGGATTACATTTTGCCTTGCACTTTCTCTTGTCTGCTTCAATCTTTTTTCAAAGTATACAGTTTTCATCATAGCTATGTTTCATGTCTTAATTTATATTCACACCTAGGTATTTAGTTGTTTTGAAACTGTTGAAATAGTATTTTCTTGGCATCTTTCTCTGTGTTCATCATTAGCTTATAAGAACTTAATTGATTTTCTGGCTTAACTGCATCCTGAACTTTGATGAATTTACTAGATCTAGGAAAATTATGGTGGAGTTTTTTGCGACATGTATGCACATTTCATCTGAGAAAAGAGATTGTTTGACTTCATTTGCTCATAGTCATATTCCTTTTATTTCTTAATATTGCCTGATGGCTCTGGCTGACGTTTTGAGTATGATAATGGAAAGGATTGGTGAGGAGGAATAATCTCTTCTTTTTTTCTGATTTAAGAGAAATCCTTTCAGTTTTTCTTCATTTACTATGATGTTGGCAGTGGGTTCATAATAAATGACTTTCATCATGTTGAGATAATGCTCTTGCATAATTGTTTTCCAGGGTTTTTGAGCATAAAGGGGTTTGGAGTACTATCAAAGCTTTTGTCAAAGGATTTTTCTTCATTTACAGAAAGGGTCATGTAGTTTTTGTCATTGCTCGGGTTTATATTGCATTTATATATTAAATTTAAAGATTTATATCTGTGCAACTATCCTTTCACCTCTGAAATGATGCCAGATTGGTCATAATGCACGATTTTTAATTGATTTGTTATATTCTGGGAGCCATTTTCTTCTGGGGGATTTTTACATCCATATTCATTAGGGAGACTTGTCTATAATTTTTCCACTCTTTTGGATAAGTCTTTACTGGTTTTGATTTAGATTGATGCTGGCTTCCAGGAACAAGTTTTATTGAAAAATTAGAAGAATACTCGTAGTAGAAAATTTTTGATTTTCTTCCAGAATTCAGTAATGAATTCAATGTGTCCTGGATTTTTATGTTGAACTATTGCTACTATTACTACTACTACTACTACTACTACTACTACTACTACTGTGACTACTACTACTGTGACTACTGCTTCTCCTCCTCCTACTATTATTGTTACTACTACTACTACTGTCATTACTGTTTCTACTACTGCTTCTACTACTACTACTACTACTGTTACTACTACTACTACTACTACTACCACTGTTGCTACTACTACCACTATTGCCTCAAGTATCATAATATTGGAGTGTTTAGTATTTTTATATCTTTTTGTTTCCATTTTGGTAATTCGTAGCTGTCTAGAAATTGGTCAGTTATTCTATATTGTCCACTTTATTGGAGTAGAAGTTTTCAAAGTAGTTACTTTTATAAGTCTGGGTTTTAGAGTTTTTCACTGTAATTCCACTTATATGAATGAATTTCATTCATTCATGATTGCATTGATATGGCTTTTTCTTTACCCCTTTTGGTAAAACTGGCTAAGTATTTGTGTATTTTTTCTTTTTAAGAAGACAGCTCTCCTTTAATAGTTTTTCTCCACTTCATTAATTGACCTTCTGATAATTACAGTTTTCTTATCTGTTTTTCTATGGTCTTCCATTGAATCATTAGGTTATTTATTTTAGTTTGCTCTGTTTTTCTAATGTGGGCACTCAAAGTTATAAACATCCTTCTTAGAATTGTTTTTGTTATGTCTTTTAGGTTCTTGTGTGTTGTACTGTCATCATTTAATTTTTAGGAAGTGTTCAAATTCTTATATGATTTCTTTTCTAATCCAAAAATGTACCTTTTATCTCCAAAAATTTGTGTAATTTCTTTGGTCCCCTTTGTCTGATAGGATGGTGACTATTAAAATATTCACATGTAAATTAGAAATCACCTGACAAGCACACAAGGTCCTGAGTTCAATTCCTGGTACAAAAATAATAATACTTCAAAATCACTGCTACAGTAGAAATATAAAAGAAAGTCACATTTTGCAGAAGTCTGGTGGAACTTGTAGTTTGGGAACTTATGTGCAAATACCCACTCTACTGTGTAGCAATGGTGTTTTTTGAGAAGTTTCAAAAATATTTCTGAATCTCAATTTTATCTGAAAAATACAGTTGGAGTGATGACTTTTGCAAAAGTACTACTCAGTTTCGAATGATTTACTAATGAATGAATTTAAAACTATCTAATGCCAGGAGCTTTGCCTGTGGTCGCACTATTGAGACTAAAAACAGGAGTTGGAGTGCTGAGGGAAAAAGGAGCCAGCAAAATGTAGAAATGTATAAGCATATTTCAGGAAGCTTGACATTTATGGGAAAGAACAAAATCTATTTAAGTTAACTGGGTCAGATTTTTAGTTTGGGTTCCAGTAATTATAAGCTACTATGCCTGAGAAGTCTTTAAGGCAGTAAGAAACTTCTTCACATACATCACTAAGACTGAGAAGTATTGCGTGTCATTTATATTTGCTAATCAGCAGACATTTGGTGTTTAAACTGCCATACATAATACAGCAAGCAAAATAGTTAACATACCACTACCTAAATCCACTTCTTGGAGCTTAATCATGCTATTTAATTGCCAAGCTTAATTTGAAAATAATTGTTCACAGCAATTAAGTAAATGCCCCGATTTCATTAACAGACTTTCTAATTAGAACCTACAACATAAAAGTGCTAATGTTGCTTCATTAGCTTTGATTTACTGTTTCTAATACTTACTTTTTTATGATTCTTTTCTTCAAATGTGAGACAGTGTTATAGGGTTAATTACTTTTGTTTCTTGCAAGTATCAAAGGAAAATTATTCACTGATTAAAATATAGATATATTTTAAATTAAAATTTCTTTTAAATTTTTACATTAAGCACATACTCAGAACATTTTAAAACCTTCTCATTGTAGAATAGTTTGAGGCAATTAGGGAGAATTGTATTTGGCTTGGATTGAACGCAAACAGGTTTTTCAAAATTGAATATGCTCCTTCACATATGGTATTCAGTTGTAAAGCAGAACAGTAAAGCAGACACAAGAAGTAATTGCAACACAAGCCATTATTGAATTTTTAAATTGGCAGTTGAATATAATGGAAATGACTTGGGTTAAAAGTAATATTATAATCTCAGATCACATCATGAACAATCGTCAAGGTGAAAACCATTTATTTTGCTACTAAAAAGCTAAGAAATTGGTTAATTTTTCTGTTATAGTTCCTGTTTTGCCAAATACACAGAACTTTCTTATGTTTTCAACTGAGTATTGCAAAATACCTACTCATAGCCAAGTTAAGAAAAAAATACTGTTAAATTGGTAATCATTTAGGTCATGATAAAATGGTGAATCTTGACTATTACTGATGAAATTGCACATTAAGAATAAGACAGGCAGAACCCAGAGATTTTGTGAGGTGTATATGTGTGTCCATCATATGATACTTTCCAGTAATAACCTTGAGAAGTTACTTCCTACGTCATATATATATAATATATATATATATATATATATGCACATAGTAACTATAGTAAATGGTACTGCAATGGAATAAGTGACAATATATGACTTACAACTATTTAAAAATATAGAACATTCTTCGTTTCATATTCAATGTTATTGTTATTATATATACTACTTTGTTCAAAACTACAAAAGGAAAACAAGGAGAAAAAATAAAACAAGATATTGTGCTTATTTTAATTTTTATGGGAAATTGTTGACTTATTTTTTGCCCATAATTTAAACATATAACAAACCGACAAACACTTAAATATGGTTGAGTGACATTTATAAGAAAAAGAAAGGAAGTAGCAGCTAAAAAATAACTATGTGAATTAATGCTTACACCTACACACACACTCACCCTCACACCAAAGCATAATTTCCTTGAAGAATATATTATTTATAATTTAAAGCATCATATTATACTGGAAATCTTAAAAAGTTACACATTGGCGATTGAGCAAAAAAAAATAAAATATGATTTTTTTTTTGAGTCAGGGTCTCGCTTTGTAGTTCAGGCTAGCGCTGAGCTCACTATGTAGCCCAGGCAAGCCTCGAACTCAGCAATCCTCCTGTCTCTGCCTCCCGAGTGCTGGGATGACAGGCGTGAGCCACCACGCCCAGCACTAAAATATGATTTTGTATGCCTTAACAATTTTGCTGAAAGGGATGTATGATTCAATAAATGTTACTTTTCATATAAAAAAGAGGAATATATGAAAATATCTTGCATTAGTCTTTGTAAATGTATTAATTATTTTATACATTTCAGGTTCTCGGGAAAAACTTTGTGGGAAGCATAGACAACTTCTGTATATCACCTGTCTCCACACACACACACACACACACACACACACACACACACATAATCATCCCTGTAATATGGATCCTATAAGCAAGTGTTACATTTATTATGATCAATGAACATGTTTAACTTTCTTTCATCATGCATCAACATAGCTTACGTTAAGTTTATTCTCAGTGGTGTACTTTCTGTGGATCATCCTGAGGGTATAAGGACATGAGGTCACCACTGTGTTTTCAACCTGATACTTCACTGCACTGAAAGCATCTGCCCTCTATTCATCTGTCTATTCTTCCCAAATTGTCAACATTAATGTTTTGGGTGTCAGTGTCATTTTGCTTTTCAAGGCTCTCACAAAGTCGGAACACTAATGATATGCAGAGTTTATAAGTTGGTTTATTTAACTTATTAATATGTATTTAGTGTCTCAGTCTTTTCATGGTTTGATAGCAAATCTCTTCTTAGCATTGAATAATGTTCCCTTATTTGGATGCATCATAGCTTTTACAACCCACTAATATACTGAATGGCATCTGCTTGCATCTTAATTCGGGTAGTTATGAATACAGTTATTATTAACATTCACACAAAGGTTTTGACACAGACCTAAAATTAAATCTACTTTATAAATTTACAGCTCATTTAGGTAAATAACAAAGGGTATGATTTTTGAATCATAAAAGTTTATGTTTAGGTTTGAGAAACTACCATCTTGTCTTCTAAAGTAAATGAACCATTCTGCTTTCCCTCAAGTAATGACTGGGTACACCAACTGATGAATCCCTAAAGAAAACATGGTACATACATATAAAGGAACATCTCTTAGCCACAAGTAAGATAATCATGACAAGAACCAGGAATCATTTTGTTAAGTAAAATAATTCAGGCTTGGAAATGTGGTCATATGAGCCCATAGACAACCTAGAGAATGCTGATGTCATAGAAAGTAGAATCAGGAGAATGGAGTGGTGGTGAGTAGAAATGGAGAAAGATTGATCAATGGGTAGTAATTTAAAACTAAAACGTGCGAGAGTTGCTGCTCTTCTTTGTGCAGAAAGGCGCATATAGATAACAATCCTACATGGTACCTTTCATCACTAAGTAATGACAAACATTTGAGGAACCAGATAAGCTCCACATAATCTAGCACATGATAAAACACAAGGTACATATGTGCTAAAATGTTGTAACCTGCTGTGTTAATTTGTGTAATTTTTATTTTATATTTTGGTGTATTAGCTACTTTTATCTTTGATGAGACAAAACCCACACATTCAAGGAAGAAAGGTTAATTGGGGCTTGTAGTTTATAGAGGTTTCAGTCTATGATTGGTTGACTTCAAGGCAGTTACATGACAGAGTGGCAGGAAAAGGAAAAAAAGTCCATGGTGTGGCAGGCAAAAGGCAGCAGACACCAGCAATATCAGGAGCAGCAGAGAGGCAAGCATGCCTTTCTATTTAATCACTTATAGGATACAAGCTTTCTTGATGGTGCTGCTCACACACAAAATGGACCATCATATTATCTACTTTCAGCTGTGCTAATTCTAATCAAAGGACTAATTCAGCAAAACACATTTTTAATCTTAGTATTACACACTCAAGCTCCAGCCAGCTCCAAGAATTTCCACCTCTGAGTTCATGAGGCTTCTGGATGCAAACCATAACATTCTGCCACTAAGTCCCAAAGGACTCATAAACATCGCATTATGCAAAAGTCATTTAATACATCTCTAAGATTTGCAAAAGTCCTAGCAGTTATAACAATAACCAAAAATTCCAAGTTCAAACCTACTTTGATAATTAAGGCAAATTCTTAGCCTGTTAGCTAAATGGCACTGCATCTTTTTACCAATGTAATCCTTATTCCTAACAGAAACCTCCTGATCCTGATGTTTCCAGACATATTTCTCATCTTCTAAGCTCTAACCAGAATCTCTTGGTCAACCTTGGCTTACAGAATTTCACCACTGCTTTTTCTGCCTGTATATCCAAATTTATCCAAACTTCTCTTGCAAGCTAATTTCAAAGGCTTCTGAAATACAGGTTTAAGAAGAAAAAAAACATGGTTAAAAAGCCATATTTATACATATGTAATCTGGCCTGGTATGGTTACCACGCAGTCTCCGTCATCCGGCAGCCTCAGGAAGATGAGCGGGGATGCAGAATCACGAACACCCAGACTCTGTGTCGTTTGAGACACTTATTCATTTTGGAAGTTACAGGCATTCACATAGGGTGCCTTGGGATGTGACAGGATGACAGGGAGGGAGCAGTGTTCACTGCAGGGTGTGTAGGTGCAAAGGCAGAGGCAGCATTTACCAATGTATGATTGGTCTGCGTCATCTGTATCACCTGTGTCACCTGCATCACCTGCCACCTGCGTCACCTGCATCTGTGCGTTGCTATGGTCTCTTAAAGGGGTATGGCATTTTTCATCTAGGAGACAGGCAGAGAGAGAGAGAGAAAAGAATAAGTGGAAGCACCTGGAGAAATGTTTGGCCACATCTATCTGTCTGTCTATCTATCTATCTATCTATCTATCTATCTATCTATCTATCTATTTATCTATCTATATTTCACCTCAGCTTCTGACCAGAAAATGAAAGAAAAACACAAGTTCACTAAACTTGAGTTCCAGTTTTAATTTTACTATGATAGGTAAACATAAATGAAGTTAAACAACTTTCTAGTCATTTAATGTAGAGATGAGGATTGTATTCAGGTACTTGCATATTAAGTAAAAATCATGGCATTTACTGCGTTAGCAACTATAGTAAAAGTACCTGGTGGAAAGACAGAAAGCATATGTCTGCAGGAGGTGGAGGATTGTAGAATGGGTAGGGGAATGGGCAGAAATGAGGAAATGACTCATGTCCTATACTGGTACAAATTCCCAATGATCATGATGTGTACATAAAATGTACCAATGTACAATTCAATTTTTTTTTTTTTGAGACAGGGTCTCGCTTTGCAGTTCAGGCTGGCTCTGAGCTCACTATGTAGCCCAGGCAAGCTTCAAACTCAGCAATCCTCCTGCGTCTGCCTCACGAGTGCTGGGATGACAGGCGTGAGCTACCACGCCCAGCACTGTGGTATGTGGTATTGATTGTTGGTGGGCATGAGTCTCCACACCCAGCATTGTATGTGGTTGCCAGGCTCGAACTCAGGACCTTACGCTTATGAGGCAGGCGCCAGAACCACTGACCTAACCCTCCGGCCCTACAATTCAATTTTTAAAAATACCTTGTGAAGAATTTAGATGACTTACGTAAACCACACCATTTATTTGACTTCACAATATATCTATTTTGCGTTGTTGCTTTTACATATCAATTCATTTAACACATATAACTAATATGATTTTATTACTATCATTTCTAATAGTATTCCACTAAAACTTTGTAAATGAAGTATAATGAGTCTCAGCAATAAGTTTTAATGGATTATCATTTTATTGCATAAAATGTAATTTATATCATTATATCAAAAGAACACTTTCTAAAAGTTCAATGTTTTAGCAGACTTTTAGCTACAATTTCCTGAGAGATGCCCCTTTGTACTCTTTATGTTCATAATGGAATGATTAATATTAAACAAATGTTCCTATTAATAAGGCAATCATATTTATACTAATGCTTCCTTTATTTTTGTTCTTAAAACTTCTATTTGTACATATACATATAAATTATGTATGGCTGAAAACTTCTAAGTAGAATTTCAATTTAAAGACATAAGTTTGCATGCTTTTACTAAGTTTTGGTTGTTGTACACACAAATATGACCACATCTTTATATGAATTTCTTTCAAATTACAAAAAAGTGGGGCCGGAGGGTTAGCTCAGTGGTTCCGGCGCCTGCCTCGCAAGCGCAAGGCCCTGAGTTTGAACCAGGTAACCATATATAATGCTGGGCATGGTAACTCATGCCCAACAGCAATCAATACCACATACCACAGTGCCGGGCATGGTGGCTCATGCCTTAATCCCAGCACTCAGGAGGCAGAGGCAGGAGGATTGCTTGCCTGGGCTCCATAGTGAGCTGAGGGCCAGCCTGAACTACAAAGTGACACCCTGTCTAAAAAAAAAAAAAATTACCAGAAAGTGTATTAAATACACCTCTTATAAAAAATAACTTTTGTAAAGTACACTTGACAAATTGTATATTTCAACACTTTCAATGGTAAAATCATTTATTCTTATGCACAGCTGAAATTTTTGTTCATAGAATAGTAATCCAGTTGATTTTTGTGGACATATAAAAGAACATAATTGACCTTGTGACTGTTTATTTTTTGTTATTTCCAAATGACATAAGAAGTAAAATGAAGTTCTTTCTATGATGGAAGATTAAATTAAAAACAATAAAATTCAAACACAAATTTACTTTCTTCATGTTAGTAAATAGGTTATATCTAGTAGATTGTCAAGTAGTGTCAATTCTATTCACTGCATATTTGTGAAAACACATCTGTCTTATTAAGCATTTTTATTTTAATATAAAATTTATTAAACTATGGGGCTGGAGGGTTAGCTCAGTGGTTCCAGTGCCTGCCTCGCAAGCACAAAGTCCTGAGTTTGATCCCCGGTGACCACATAAAATGTTGGGCGTGGAGACTCACGCCCATCAACAATCAATACTACATATCACAGTGCCGGGCATGGTGGCTCACGCCTGTCATCCCAGCACTCGGGAGGCAGAGACAGGAGGATTTCTGAGTTCGAGGTTTGCCTAGGCTACATAGTGAGCTCAGAGCCAGCCTGAATTACAAAGCGAGAAACTGTCTCAAAAAAAAAAATAAACTATGAATTATTTTAATAGCTATGATATAGTTTTACTTATGATCACATTTTGTCATGGTAAATAAAGTTGTTGAAACAATATTGTGATCAACTGTTTCATAAAATATATGTATATTTATGTTACACCATTATCTTCATGTTGCATTTTAGGCATATTTAAAAATTGTTATTTTATGAAATATGAGGAACTCCTAACAACTAAGCTTTCTTAACTGCATGAATTAATAAACATCACTATATATCATCAAACTCTAATATAGTACAGAAAAACAATGGGTTATTATGAGAACTAAATGAAATTGTAATCAGGTACTACAAAATTGAATATTCAATAAGGATTGGGTTCCTTTCTCTAGAAATGATTATTCTGAGGGTAGTCCTTAATTAGAGAGGTTAAAACATTAGCAATAAATTGTTTATTCAGCTTGACTTTAACCAAATTTGTTTTTTTTATTTCTTTGCTATGCCCAAAGCAAAGCTGTTAAGTAAATTATATAAATTATTTATACAACAGGTTGTACTAGACATTCTCTGAAATGTAAACAATAATTTCACTTCTTTTTGCCAAGTAAGGTTTGTGTTCTGAGGAAAATGATTAAACAGCAAGTTAGAAGATAGTCTCAATAATATTCCATGTTGGTTTTGATTCTTTATTTGAAATCAGGCAAATTAAAAATATTTATACAAAGTGTTTTAATGAGGGCAATTCATACTGTGTGCTTATTTTATTAAACTATAATACTGCCTAATACCCTGCTTCTGGAGGTATTTTGTATGTGAAATGTGCTAAGTTTATCAAATGAATACTTAAAAGGCTCCTGAAAGTTCAAAATTTCCATTCCTAATTAACTATAGTAATCCTATTTCAAGTTACATATTCTTAAGTGACTGCCCTTGGCATTTATTCAATAGACACATGGCATAATTATAACTCTATTGTTATGCAACCCCTGAAGTTAAAAAATAATCTACATATACTTAAAATTTATTGAGTAGACTTTAGGAAAAGTGGCAGAGCAGAACAGCTTTTAATTTTCTAATCCCTTGTAAAGGATAAAAATATTTTAAACAGAAAAAAATTGAAGAATTTGTCATTAAATATTGAACTAGGTAACAGCATATTATAAAATATAAACTATTAGGAATAATTTACATCAAAATTAAAACAATGTTCAAAGGGAAACAATGTCAGCCAGTCATAAGAAGATAAGGCTATGTTGCTGGTATCAGGAGCTATTCACGCATTTATCAGATATTCTTCCAAATTTGGCTAAGAAAACAGCACATCAGGAAAAAGAAAAAAAAAACACTCCTAGTTATAGAGCAGTACTGATGAAGAGAGAATCAGAGGGTTTATCACATCTTATCAACTCATACATACACAAGGGAGCAGATGACCACAATTTAGAAATCTCCATCCCCGTTGGAAATGAGGCTGGTTTTGTGCTTCTAGCTATTTTGGATTTTTGTATGTAGAATTTTTTTGCCGGGCGTGGTGGCTCACACCTGTAATCCCAGCACTCGGGAGGCAGAGACAGGAGGATTGCTGAGTTCGAAGCTTGCCTGGGCTACATAGTGAGCTCAGGGCCAGCCCGAACTACAAAGCGAGACCCTGTCTCAAAATAATAATTATTATTATTATTATAATTAAATATTATTAATGCTAATTTTTTTCTTTTGAACTACTGATAAAAAAATTTAAGATCATATTGATAAACAACATACACCAGTGGATAGAATTGCAAATCTAAGCATCCAAAATGTTTAATTTTATGGGGACATGTTGATTTTACTTTAAATTTCCAACACCGATAAATTGTGGAATGGAATTATGGATAAATGAGTCCTGGTAGAAGGAAAATAAAGTTATGTTTTTCAAACAGTGAATACTTTCAGAGCGTATGATGACCGTAAAAAAAAAAATAGATTTTATCAACACTAGGAAGTCAAACTGAACAAGGAAGCATGTACAACATATTATAAATAAAGATTGTAAATAGAAACTATGGCTTTGTAACACTAAAAATCCCATCCTTCTGAATTGAATTAGTCATTCACTATCGCACAGTCAGGTCTGTTTCTGTTTCTGTTTGGCTGGTGAGCAGGAGCCTGACTGTGGAAAGCAGACGAATGTTCACCAGCCTTCCTGGGCTTCTCTGTTGGCTCTGCGAGCACTGTCCTACGCGAGGAAGTGTTTCTTGGGTAGTAACAGTGGCCTTAAACTCCCACATGGCCACTGTGAGGTCTTTTAGAAGTTATTTTCAGAGGGTCGGCTGTGAGCAGGATTAAATTCACATTACGAGACTATATCAATGTTGTCTTTCTAAGAGAGACAGATGTTTTCATCTTCGTACACTTCCAACTAAAGAACAGTTTCCTCCTGCTCACTGCCAGCCTCATTCTCTTCCCCTGTCCACACACGCTAAGTCCTGCTGGCACCTGCTGGATGGCCAGGTCACTGTGAGAAGTTACCCAGCTCAGAGGAAAACACTCACTTTCGTTGTTCTAAGCATGTGGGAGACAGCTCAGAAAACTGATCTGATTACTATCTGTTAAAGTTATTGGTATTTTATTCATTGTTCCAGGGCAGTTATTATCCCAGGCGTTTAATATATTATGTGGTGGAATTTTATCAGTAACCCACTGTAGTGATGGAAACATGATCTTAATTTTAGCAGTAAAAAATAAAACTATGGCTTTGTAACACTAAATAAATGTGACAGAGCTTAAGATGACATGTAAATTCCCAAATGGCACTTGAAACAGTTCTAGGAAGCACTGAGTTTCTGTTTTTCCTATTTTACCATCAAATGTTTCTTTCCCTTCTTTGCTTTCCTCTGTCCCACTGAAGTCCCCTTTCCCTTTCAATATTTTCTATTTCAAAATACTTATTATACTTTCTGGACTTCATTTATATCTTCAGTTTCTTACACTAGCTTACACCAGCTTCAAGCTGCAGCTACAAAGCAACTAAAACAAGTAGAGTTGTTTGTTTGTTTGTTTGTTTGTTTGTTTGTTTGTTTGAGACAGGGTCTTGTTTTGTAGTTCAGTCTGGCCCTGAGATCGCTATGTAGCCCAGGCAAGCCTCGAACTCAGCAATCCTCCTGCCTCTGCCTCCCGAGTGCTGGCATTTTAAAATGAGTTCATGGACAAATTCATTCTTGGGTCAGCTCAACTCCTGTGCATATTCAGGTGGAATTTTGCAATATACCTTCTGTTGCACTGAATGATTAATATTGGTGTTAAATATAACACGTTATCAGTGCTGTAGCTTTCTGTTTAACTTGGCATCAAGATTGAATGTAGGATATATTATAGTCAAATCCAGAACAATTGTACAACACTGAGTATAAAACCCAACCCCGAAATATATCTTGTCTTAATTATGGACACATTTTTAATAATCCTGTCACTAGTTTTTTGTTATAATATCTAATTGCATATTCATATTATATATGGATTTTAGATCATGAAAAGAATCTCAGTAAAATAATTTAGTATATACATTCCTAATGCTTTTTTTTTTTTTTTTTTTTTTTTTTTTTTTTTTTTTTTTTTTTTTTTTTTTTTTTTTTTGCTTTTTGGAGACAGGGTCTCGCTTTGTAGTTCAGGCTGGCCCTAGCTCACTATGGTGCCCAGGCAAGCCGCCGCGAACTCAACAATCCTCCTGTCTCTGCCTCCCGAGTGCTGGGATGACAGGAGTGAGCCACCACGTCCGTCCGGCATTGTGGTATGCGGCGTTGATTGTTGGTGGGCGTGTCTCCACGTCCAGCATTATATGTGGTTACCGGGGATCGAACTCAGGTCCTTGTGCTTGTGAGGCAGGCTCCGGAACCACTGAGCTAACCCTCCGGCCCCCTAATGCTTTTTTATAGTAATAGCAATAATTTATAGTAATAGTAATAATTTATTGATCATGACTTCAATTTTTGGTCTAATTTTTTGCTTTATGGAATTTATCAGTACATTTTAAGTGTACAGTATGATCACATTCAACACTGAAAATGTGAAGCTTTTCATAACATATCTTGATTCTTATTTTTTTCTCATTCCCCTGCTCTCCCTAGATGCCCCCTATATACATAAGCTTTGTTTCTGTTTTTCCTATTTTACCATCAAATGTTTCTTTCCCTTCTTTGCTTTCCTCTGTCCCACTGAAGTCCCCTTTCCCTTTCAATATTTTCTATTTCAAAATACTTATTATACTTTCTGGACTTCATTTATATCTTCAGTTTCTTACACTAGGGAAATGATATGGTATTTACACATCTGTGCCCTATTTATTTCACTTATGAGTATTGCTTCAAGGAAATCCAGTTAGCTATAAATGTCTACTATTTTAATAACAACTATTACAGAATGCTTTAGTTTAATAATTCAAGAAATTATATTCATAATATATCATTAGATTTTTAAATAATCATTTTATTTTTTTTAAAAAAAGATACTACTCTTCCTGCCTATGTCTATCTAGTCAAAGTTTAGAACATAAAATAATATTTGATATTATCAATTTGTAATACAAAATGATAGGATTATGTAAAACTTCATATCTACACTGTAATTTCTGTAAATTTCAATAATAGAAGGTTTGGTGTCTGAGTAAGACTCCCTTTCCATGCATTTTATCAGCAAAATTCTGTGAGGTAGGTATTATGGAGCAGAGAAAATGTGCTACAGGAAACGAAACTTTCCAGTGGTCACGCTGATTATAGATAGGAAGTCTTGAATCCAATGGCCAAATTACTGTCGTGGGGAAGATTTATAAACAATGAAAACAAGTGGTACTGGGCCTGCCTTGGAAGTACAAGGGCCTAAATTTGATCCTGACACTGCAAAACAAAACAAAGCAAAATAAAACAAAAAAAAATGATAAAAACCACACTAGCAATAGAAACAATGCTATCCTGTATTTATAATATAATTTGCCTTGCATTCGGTAGAGATTACATGACATTCCATAAAATGCCTTTAGTCAAGACTCTGTCCTATGCTGTCTGTAACAAAACAAAGCTGGACAAGAATCAAATGCTTCTAGTTGTTATTATTATTATTATTTTTTTTTTTTTTTTTTTTTTTACTGGTTGTCACTAAGGCCAGCCATGTAGGGCAAAATGTATACTAAAAAAAATGGGCTAGCAATGGTTCTTTAAACGTATATCCGCACCTCTTTTTGCTTATCATCTAAAATAAAAGCCCATTGAAAAAATTCACACAAGTGAAAGAAAAAACAAGTTTAGAAAAAATTGCAAATTCAACTTAACTAGTAATGTAAGTGGCAAAGAAATAGGGTTGAGATGCAAGTATAAGAAATGTTTGATAGAACGCAAAGTGAATAAGAGATGTTAAGACTGAAATAAATGATCACTCCCATTGTCATAGGAGAGGGAAAGGCCAGAGATGTGCTTAGAGTTAAGACAGAGACAGAAACAGAGAGAGAGTGAGTGAGAGAGACAGAGAGACAGAGATAGAGAGACAGAGACAGAGAGACAGAAACAGAAACAGGGAGATGGAGACAAAAGTAGGAATCAAGGAAGTAAGAATCTGAAGGCTTTTTGTCATGAGCATTTTCTTCATTGAGATAAATTCCTCCACTGCAGGGTCCTCTGCCAACTCCTTAAAAGAGTTGCCCTTGGATTCCATTGGGGCCCCCTGGATTCTGTTGATATCTTAGCTCTGCAACTGTAATTTTCATAAATTAGTATAAGTTCTCCTTACTTCAACTTCTTCATATTAAAAATGGTCGCCAACTTGTGGAAGAAGCTCAAGAGTAGTAAAGGAAACACGGTAGCTTCTGTTCCTTACTGAGGCTTGTGAATGTTAAATGAATATCCCTCACCTGAGTGTCCAATGAGTGTTAGCTATTTTCAGTCTTGTCCACTGTGAAGTCTTCCTCTTGATACAAGTGATCTATCTAAACCATACCTACACCTCCCTTTTCTGCTCCATCTGTACTCATATGTGACTAGAATGATTAAAAGCTCAGGTCCAGGGCTGGAGGGTCAGCTCAGTGGTTCCGGCGCCTGCCTCGCAAGTGCAAGGTCCTGAGTTCAATCCCTGGTAACCACATATAATGCTGGGTGTGGAGACACGCCCACCAACAATCAACACCGCATACTACAATGCCGGACGTGGTGGCTCACGCCTGTAATCCCAGCACTCGGGAGGCAGAGACAGGAGGATTGCTGAGTTTGCGGCAGCTTGCCTGGGCACCACAGTGAGCTCAGGGCCAGCCTGAACTACAAAGTGAGACCCTGTCTCAAAAAGCAAAAAAAAAAAAAAAAAACTCAGGTCCAAGTAAATGGGAAATGATAATATAATCAAGTTATGATTTCAGCAGCTTCTTTACATTCCACTGGGAATGTTTCTGGAGAAGCTGGTCCTGTTACATACCACTGAGTCTTATATCCTTGCATTGCTAAGTATCCTCTACACCAAGCTTTACTCTTCACTGAGTATTTACTACTACCAATAAATTCTACCTCACTTTCTATGGACCAAGCACAGGTGGGTCCTCTGGCTCAGCCTCGCTTAAAAAACTGAAATCAAGATGTCAGTCACAGCTGCATTCATCACAAGGCTCTGCTGGGAAATGATTTTAAACTGATGTGGCTGTTAGCATAATTGATTTGACTTTGACTGTTAACATAAGGGTTCAGTTGCTAACACAAAACTATCCTCAGCTGTTTGCTTTGGGTAAAGGAAAAAAAAATTCACAGTTCTTAGCCAGGAATTCAACAAAAGACAATAACAAGAAAAACAAAGCAACCAGAATTTTATGAGTATAGAGATTGCATGTATATTTCAAATTATGCCTAGGGATTCAACAAATACAAAGAGGTAGCTTACATCTGAAGCTTATTTAATATCTTCAACAGAGAATGATACATTTGTAGCAAAATATCAAGACAAATGGAAAGTACATTTTGTTTCTAGGAGTGAAAAACAGTAAGAAAGTAAATATATGAGAGTCCTGGGTGAATTTAATCTAGGATTTTTTATTGTTATCTATAAGCTGATAAAGGTCTACTGGTGTCACTGGTAATCAAAATTTGCACTTTCATAGGAAGAAGATATTTATAAGTTTATGTGCTGTTTTTCTGCAAATAGGGGACAGGCAGAAAGCTTTTTTCTTGAGACAGGGTCTCGCTTTGTAGTTCAGGCTGACCCTGAGCTCACTGTGTAGTCCAGGCAAACCTCAAACTCAGCAATCCTCCAGCCTCTGCCTCCTGAGTGCTGGGATTACAGGCGTGAGCCACCACGCCCTGCACTGTGTTATGTGGTATTGATTGCTGGTGGGTGTGAGCACCATGCCCAGCATTGTATGTGGTTACAGGGATGGAACTCAGGACCTTGAGCTCTTGAGGCAGGCGCCGGAAACACTGAGCTAAATCTCGGCCCCAGAAAGCTTCTTTTGATGTGTACGTCTTACTAAGTGCCTTCAACTCAACAAAGTAGTGATGAAAGGCAGCATGTAACAGAGTGGCATATCTCGGTCCCCATGGGACCACTTTAGAAATGCGCCCACTTCCTTTGTCAAAGCTAATAAAGAAATGGGTCTACAAACAAGAGAGGGGTTATAATCTTCCTAACCCTTACTCTTGAGGTCCCTTTCTCTCTCCAGATACAGCTGTTTAATCCTTGTTCACAGTACTCCAGGGACTGTATTTTAATCTTCTCTCAACTTTACAGTATTGTTGCAAGAACATTAGTACATTAAGTACATGTATATAGATGCACATACACTGGAATTTTAATGGGTGAGAATTATGTACCTGAACATAAATTCCTATCAGCACAGAGAAATCTGTATAGGTGGGAGGTAGACAGAGCAGCAGCCAACAAATATGAGAAAACTGAAATGGCTAAGTTCACAATCCTTGAAGTTGGGGCCAGTGATTTATCTCAGTGGTTCCAGCACCTGCCTCACAAGCACAAGGTTGCAAATTCAATCCCTGGTACCAAAAACAAACAAACAAAAGACAACCATTGAAATATAATTCATTGTAGTAGACATGATTAGGTCATTTGACTCATTGTTCAGGAATCACTCCAGTACCATTTAATGACAGTTATTTTGTGTACTTGGGCTTTTAATAAGGAGAGTTCAGTTATCATATAATTGATGCTTATGAAATTATTTTAAAATGTAAAATATTGCTAGTTAATCCACTTTAAAATTGTTGACATGAAATTTAAAAAAGGAATTAGCACATGCAAGGAGAATGAAATATAGCACATTTATGAATGTGTCAATGATTATAAATTATCTAATGATAAAATTATTAAATTGGGTTACTGTGTGGTATTTGTGATTGGGTTCCTCTAGAATAATTGTTAGCTTCTGTAGAAAGATAAAAGTACTAATCAAGATATGTTGGATTTAAGCATCAGTATTTATAAAACTTTTGAACACAGCTGAGACATAATTAAAATTAGTCATCATTGAAAGAAGTATAAATTTGTCTACTGTACAAAGATTACTATCAAGGGGATTCAAGTGTATTAATAAATTTTATACAAGTAAAAAATGTGGTAGTCCTTTTCCTTAAACTCTTTGTTGTAACCCTCGCTGATCCCGCAGAGAGAGCCGCAACCACGGAGTGCAAGCTTGAGCTTTATTATTACCACCACCCGTATAGGCGCTTATATATCTTCCCATGGGGGCCCTCCCACCGAGCACGGGTGATATCAATTAAGGCCTGCAATCAGCTGGTTTGTATTAAGCAGCAGTCTCTGGCTTACTGCCAGCCGCCATCTTTGGGGAGCAGCCATCACGGCCTGCCACATCTCCCCCTTTTGGTTTTTCTAAGAGGCTCATAGGGACCGTGCCTGTCTTAGGTTGTGTCTCTCTTGAGTACGCCTTACCCGTCATGGGCCATGGAAGAGGTACGCTTCCACGCCCGTCTTAGGTTGGTCGTCCTAAAGAGACATCATTACCCGTCTCTGACTACGGTCCAGCATGCTGAGCCATACCTGAGGAGACTGGCCGGCCTCGAGTGCTCGCACAGCGAAGGCCAGGTGGCACGTTTGCTGGCGCTGGCTTAAGCAGTACCAGCGCAGGGCCAATGCCATGGCCACGGCTCCCAAAAGTAGCAAAAAGCCCAGTGAGATTGTCCTGGCCCAGGTCTGAAACATCTGACCCAAGGTAACAAAAAATGGAGGACCCAGGCACCGTGGGGACCCGTGTCTCATTAACGCTGCGGATAGCATCACGCAGCTGCTTGGTGAGGTTGTAAAACTGTCAGTTCCAAGGCCCGTTGATGATCTGTTGTAAGGCTCTAGTGGCCTGAGACAAGTTTGTACGTGCACGCAAGTAACACAGGCGTGAGGGCAAGTCACATCACAGGAATAGTGGAAACGTGCCCACAGCATGTCCATCTGTTCTTGTAGCAGTGCCGTTTGTTGATTGAGGTTCAAAATGCCTGTTTGCAAGTGTATACTAAAGTTCTGCACTGTACTTAAAGCTATCACAGTCTTTTCGGTGAGACGGTCCACCGTGGCTGCAGTCAGTGCTGTTTGAGTAATCTCGAACCCCATGGCTGCCGCAGCGGCGACAGCTGTGCTGATGGCGACAACAACATCGGCGGTTATCCCAAAGTCTCTTTTATGGCGCACGTATGGATACATCGCTATTTCTGGTGCTTCAACGGGGACCGGCAGCCAAGCAGGGATGCGGACAAGGACTGCATTTGTCAAGTAAATCCAGCAGGCACTAAGGGAACAATTCTCAACAAAACAGTTAAGGATTCCTTCCGATGGGACAGACCCGTTCCAACAAAGGAAAAAGAAGGATGGTCTACCGGGGCACCTGGCTTTCCTTAGACACAACCAGAGTAAGAGAAAATAGAGGGAAAAAGAGGTGCATCATTCCCCACCGCCTGGAGGACTGGAGGCTCTCCTACCCATACCCACCAGAGGTGACCAAGGGCTCCCGATATCATCAGCAACAGGGTGACAAGACTCCTCACAGTTTCGGTCTGCGGTCCGCTCAGCCCGCGGGCCGAAGCGCACTAGGCGTTCTGGGACCCAAATAGGAGACTCCTGGTTCTGTGGGAAAACACAAACTGCTCCTCTCTTCCAGATTAGGACTGGGTCTGGGCCTTTCCGAAGCCCCGTCACCAGGTCCTTCCAAAGGACCAGGGGATGAGCTCTTTGAGGTCCCACACCCTCATGGCGTTTGGCCGCGGAGAGGCCCTGAGTGTCGAGGGAAAGGAAATTTAGGGTAAAAAGGGCAATGGCCAGGTGTTCCCTTTCAGTTCGCCCCAAGGTCTCTTCTCCCCCTTTTTGTTTTCCTAGCTGACGCTTGAGGGTGTTATGGGCGCGTTCTATGATTCCCTGGCCTTGTGGGTTGTAAGGGTTGTCTGTGGAGTGTTTTATTCCTAGCTGTGCACAAAATTGTCTGAATTGGTTGGAAGTATATACGCTGAAGCAAGAGCCCCCGAGGACCAGGCGCCAGGCCTAACCACTCACTGCTGAGTCCCAGCACCTGGGACCAGCCAGGTGGAATCGGCTGCCCAGAGAGGCGTGGACTAAGGAAACGAATCCACCTGGAGCTGAGCAGCAGGACCTGCTGTGGGGATGAGAAACACCTGTGGCAGCCCGGGTTCCACGAGTTCCGCATGCAGCAGCTGATCCAGGCCGCTGGGGAAACACTCCTCACCTGTGGAGGGAACCCTACTTGGTTCTGAGTCCCCACAAATTGCGCCTGGCCAGACACCTGTGGGGCACCTCCATAAAGCATTGTAGCTCACTGGGGGTGGCTGCCTAGTACACCCCAGGCTCCAGGTTCAACTCCCAGTACAGAGGACAGGGAGAAACGTAACTCAAGATTCAACCGTGAACTTATACAAGACCTTATGCTTTTCAGAAACCGCAGTTTCTCCTGTTTTGTATTTCAAGGAAGAGACTTTAGGAAGTTGGATAATCTTCCCTAAGAAATTTAGTCTACTACACAGACTTTTTTTAGATTCCTTGAACGAATTTCCTCTGTTTTGGTTAGTTTTTTACTTCTGACTCTAGTCTACTATACTGTTTCCTTTTACTTGGGACTCTTTAAGTATGAGTTTCTTTATTTTTTTTTTTTTTTACTTCTGACCCTAATCTATTACACAGACTTTCCCTTTATTTTGTCCAATTTTGCTTTTGAGCTTTTTGAACCCATGGGTCCTTAAATCTTGTTGCTAGCTTGAAAGCAAACCTCTGCCCTACAAGGAGCAAACCTACTCTTGCTGCGCGTCCGCAGACCTTACCTGATTGCTGCGCGTCCGCAGACCTTACCGGATCGTTGCTCCTCCGTTTCCCCGAGAGAGCGTCCCAGGTTTCAGCACCAGTTGTCGCGACTCTCGCTGATCCCGCAGAGAGAGCTGCAACCACGGAGTGCAAGCTTGAGCTTTCCTATTACCACCACCACCACCACCACCCGTATAGGCGCTTATATATCTTCCCATGGGGGCCCTCCCACCGAGCACGGGTGATATCAATTAAGGCCTGCGATCAGCTGGTTTGTATTAAGCAGCAGTCTCTGGCTTACTGCCAGCCGCCATCTTTGGGGAGCGGCCGTCACGGCCCGCCACACTCTTGACTTTATGTGTCTTCTTAATAATTTTTCATGATCTCCTGCAGTCATTTCTACCTAAACTGAGTTAAAACTGAATTCCTGGAAAATAGCTCTCAGAATCTCTTCCTAGCAGCATGACAGGAGCCCTTTCCTTGCCTGGTATTTCCATGTCCTCTGCTGTAGAACATGAACCAGTGTACTTCACTCAACCTTTGCTGATATTTTTCTTCTTCAGTTTTCTACTGTTGATCTTCAAAGTAGTTCCCTCCACCTAAGAACCTGTAAATATCCTTTCTTGCTTATAAACACCATTTGTAAAGTCTACTTTTTGTATTTTTTCTCCTCAAGGGGTGAGGATTTTATTTATTTAATATTATAATTTATTTAAAAATATTGTTTGGGCTGGAGATTTGGCTCAGTGGTTCCAGCGCCTGCCTCACAAGCACAAGGCCCTGAGTTTGATCTGGCAACCTCATACAATGCTGGGCGTGGTGACTCACGCCCACCAGCCATCAATACCACATACCACAGTGCTGGGTGTGGTAGCTCACGCCTGTAACCCCAGCCTCCGAGGCAGAGGCAGAAGGATTGCTGAGTTCCAGGCTTGCCTGGGCTATGTAGTGAGCTCAGGGACAGGCTGAACTACAAAGCAAGACCCTGTCTCAAAAAAAAAAAAAAACTGTTAATTTAACTTTATCTAACACTAACTTTTACATTCAAGTTTTTTCTCTTTTAAAAGAGCTCACAGTAAAAAGAAAAAAGAAGTTGTTTCTATTGTTTGGGAATTGCCATTTAAAAATCTGAATTAGAGAATGAATTTGAAAAAAGAATTTCAGTAAAATTTGTATTGCTTAATCAGATAAATACAATACAAATAATATGACAATCTATATTTTACCTCATTTTGACACAGAGGTGTGGAGTAAATTATAATACACTCAAGACATATTTTCAAGAGTATTCATTTTACATTTAAATCTAAAAGAATATGTTTAATTTTCAGTAATTTAATTAGAAATTATTTTTAGGGCCGGAGGGTTAGCTCAGTGGTTCCAAGCCTGCCTCGCAAGCACAAGGTCCTGAGTTAGATCCCCGGTAACCACATATAATGCTGGGCATGGAGACTCATGCCCACCAACAATCAACACCGCATACCACAGTGCCAGACGTGGTGGCTCACACCTGTCATCCCAGCACTCGGGAGGCAGAGACAGGAGGATTGCTGAGTTCGCGGCGGCTTGCCTGGGCACCATAGTGAGCTCAGGGCCAGCCTGAACTACAAAGCAAGACCCTGTCTCCAAAAAAAAAAAAAAAAAAGAAAGAAATTATTTTTAATGTATTAAGTAACTTCATATTTTATTTAGCTTAAAATTTAATCACATTTTGAATATTTTTGATGTCATGAGTTGTTTTATTCTTTCTGTCTCTGTCTCTGTAACTTACATATACACATCAGATCTAATATAAATTTACCTTGCATAATTTAAAACTATTCTGACAGGACTTCATTTAGTGTTTTACATTAGTTGCTAATGTTGTCACAAAAATTTTATATTTATTTTAAAATGTTTTCTTGATTACAAGATTAATTTCACTATCATTCATCTTCTAAAATGTGTTCTTCATATTTTTATTTATTTCAGTTTTCATAAAAATTACATTTAAAGAATTACTTTTCTTCTATGTACTTCAGTGCTATTTTGTTAATTTGAACTAACCACTACAAAATTAAAAGGAACATGCTAAAGCATTCAGACACTTGACATTTATACTAGAATGTTATTTTTATAATCCATCTAAAATTAAGACAAATTTAAAAATCAAAATTGCTATAAAGTTAAAATAATTACATGTTATAATAAAGTACAGTTCTATTAACAGATGCAAATTTAGTAGAATGTAGTTATTATTTTATTTGCATTGAACTGTAAATTCCTAAATTTTAAAAGTAAGTTATGATTAACATTTTAATGATGCGACTTTACAATTGCCTGGTTTCAATTTCCACCTGAATATGATACTATGCAACACTGCTCCTAAAAGAGATTAAGTATCCTTGTGTGTAACAATGAGAATTCAATTTCAGATTTTGCACAGTGAAATAAGTAAAACAAATTCATTGAAAACTGTCTGGAGTCCACTCTCTAGTATGCAAATCATTTACAGCATATAACTGCTTACTGGTCATGTTTTCATACTCACTACATTACTTTTCTCTACTTAGCTATTTCTTAGCATTTCCATTTATATATTTAGAGAAAAGAGAGCACAAGTAAATACTTCCTGAAAACTTTAATTAAATTTTATATATATATATATATATTTAAACATATGTACAATATATGGTATGCTAAATCAAGAATAAAAAATTAAAACAGAAATCTGTGAGACATCAGGAGGCAGAAATAATAAAATTGTATTTTTATTTCTTTGATGTTTATTTGATTTTATTGGATCATCCTAAATAGAAGTCAAATATAGGTCCTGTGAAAATCATCTTAAAGAAAGAATAGTTTTGCTGCTATATTTGTAGTATAGTAGAGATTTGTAGAAGCCATAGTTAAACCAAAGAAATAACTTATTTTTTCCTGGTAAGTGGGAAAGAATGTACATGAATTTGTTAGGGATTATTTGCTTTGCTCCTGAGTGGTCTATGTTACACAACTTCCTGGGCTAACCGGTAAAATCGGACAGCACCTGAGTCAGGGGGTGAGGATTAAGAAAAACACAAGACAGACAAAGATGGGGGTCAGGAGGACCTAGAAAATTCTGAAGGCCCCGAGTTTATTCTTCAGTGCTCTTTTATAGTATTTCAAGCTAGAGTGCCCATGTGCAAAGCTTACAATCAATAAAATAATCAGGGGTAAACAGCTAGGATTAACATGATTAAAAATCTAAATCTACAGGAACTCAAAGTACAAAGGATAACCTTGTCTGGCAGCCAGTATCTAAAAATCTCTACAATGTGTTCTCTCTGCTGCTTAAACTCCTTCCTAGGTGATCAGCATGTTATCTTATGCTAAAGACTAGCAGAGACTCTCAAGGCACAAATCTTTGCCTCTCTTTGAGTACTTCCCTTATTGGGGGGGTTGGGAGAGGCCCAGGGCAAAATGCAAAACAGTTTCCTGGTGAGGGAACAAGACCCCAGGGACTCAGGGCAGCTCCCGGAGAGCTGGGGCAATGCCCTGCCCCAAGCCGCTTCCCACTCACAAGCTCAGGGCCTCTTTGTTCTCCAAAGTGTGCTGGCCTACTGGTATATTACATACATGACTTAGAGTACTTCTAGGAAAAAACACATATTTGTGTAGATTTTTATGGTAGAGATATCTTGAAATTTTGTTATATATTTTATATCTTCTGAAGAACATGATACAGAAAGCAAAAAGATCACTACTTTAATTTTACCTACAAAAATATTTCATAAAATATCTGTGGATCTTCTACTTGCCTCAGCTAGTTAGAAGGAATTATAAATTCAACCAAGGTCAGCCATTCCCCCATGTTCCACTGGCAGGTTTTTCCATATCCAGGACCAAACCAGAAGGGTGTGGGATCTCCACTCTGTGTGGGCCCATCAGGAGAAGTGGCATAGAGACTGAGGTACAGGAGCTCCAGTAAAAAAGGAGCTGTGTGCCATGCTGTAGCATTATGCTGCCAGTCTTTCTGCATCCAGGACCAGAAAGAAATGGCACAGAGACTCAGATGCAGAAGCCTCAATTTCCTGTGACCATGGACAAACCAGGAGGCCACAGAATCTCCATTTCCTTGTGGGCCAGATTGGACAGACCATTGCAGGGGGAAAAGCCTCCAGAGAAACAACCTACTTTTCTGTGGACACAGAATAAGTGTGGCAGCAGTGCTGGAACACAGACAGAGGCTTTTAGTGCATTCCTCTGCCTAGTCTACCACATTAAAAAAAAAAAAAAACACTCCTGGAAAAGTGAGGGAATTCTGTTGACTATAGCCATCAATGAGTTGAGTGAGTCAATTCCATCTGAAAGATCCTGGACTCTTGCAGAATTCAAGCCTACAGGACTTCTTGAGCTAAAGTCAAGCATTTTACTTAAAATCTAGATAAGAGATGATGGTTGTCTCCCTTTGACTAATCAACTTTGATCTGTGAGCTATTACCCATACCATTTGCAGAAGATAGCATAGCCATATCAGAAAGGGCCATTTTCATAGTGTTCTTACCTTGGCATTATTGTTGCTGTTGTTGCTGCTGCTGTTATTCTTTCTTTGCTCTGACATCACTTTTTTTTTTCATCTTGCTACTGTACTATTGCTGAATCTGTCCAAATTTGAGTTTTTTCTCCTCTTACTACTCTCACTCATTTTTACAGAAGAGGGAAAGTAGTCTCCCATCTGCCCGCTGCTACTAGATACCCATATTCTCCCCTTGTTACCTCAACCTCCCCTGTCCTCTAGTCAGAATCAGTATCTACAAGTAAAAGAGTTTTGGTCTTTCCTGATTTCTCTTTTCTCTGTATTATATTATAGGAGGGTATATGAAGCCTCTGGTAGTCCTGTGGTTCTTAGTCAGCACTATTTTATGTTTGCCTTTTTTGCTTCTGTTGTCCTCTAGCATCCATAAGGTTATTGAGATTTATGTGATCTTTATACATCCTCTAATCCTATTTCTAATCTTGCACTCTAATTCTATCTCTCTACCTCCCCAACTCCCCAGTAAATTTATATTCCCAAAGGGTAGTCCTGCTATAGTTAACGAAGTACATGTTGTAAACACATTTCTGCTTAATTCTAAATTTAGACATATGGTCATGGATGTAACTCATGAGGTTAAAGGTACTAGGATAGTACTTGCCAAAGCTCATCATTTCCTTTGCTGTGCTCAATATCATTGATGATAACAGGTGTATTATATTAACAAAGATAATATGATTGTTCTGTTTAAATACCTCCCATGATGTGTCAGAACTGAGAATATATATGGCCCATTACAGACCGAAAGAGGAAAACTCAGGAAGTAGCCATCTCCTAAGGAATCCACATCCTAGGAAGAAAGAGACTTGCAACAAACTTTGTCCAGACACTAGTCAAGGAATTAAACAAATAACATCAGCAAGAACATAAGAATCAAAATGAGAAAAAAATTAAAAACCTAGACACAAAGATCATCACCACAGGGGAATTCAGGGAAAGGGGAAATGGAACTAACTGAAGCTCAATCACCAGGATTCTGAGCTGGTAACAAAAGCAGATCTACTAAAATGGAAAAGTAGAAATAATCTCCGAGAAGAAAACAGAGATACTGCCTGTAGTGAGCGATATGATTAATAAGGCTGTAGAAGAGTTCAGGGGCATGATAGAATCTGAGGTAGCAAAAGCAACAGAGGGGCTGGAGATATAGCTTAGTGGTTCTGGTGCCTGCCTAGCAAGCAAAAGGTCCATGGTTCCATCCCCAGTAAACACATATAACAATACTGTGTGTGCTGACTCATGCCCACCAGCAATTAGTACCACATTCCACAGTGCCAACTGTAGTGTGTCACACCTGTAATCCCAGCACTCAGGAGGCAGAGGCAGGAGGATTGCTGAGTTCGAGGCCTGCCTGGACTACATAGTGAGCTCAGGGCCAGCCTGAACCACATAAACCCTGTCTCAAAAAAAAAAAAAAAAAAAAGCAATGGAACCAGTTACACAGCTTCAAGCAGAGTCCCAAGTGATGAAAAACAAGGGGAAAAGTTTACAAAGTCAGATGAATGAAGCTGAGGACTGAATTTCAGACCTAGAGGACAGGACTACAGCCAGTGAGTAGTAAAGGCATAATTTATTGAGAAATGGCAAGGAATCATGAGAAATCAAGCCAACAGCTCCTAGACAATTCAAAAAGAAATAAGACTGATTGGAGTCATTGAGACAGCAGAGGACAGTGCAAAAGCCATTAAAAAAAAAACTGTTCACAGATATAATAGCAGAAGACTTCACAGGAAAAGGGAAAGAATTGGACATACAGATAAATGAGGCATACAGGACTCCAAATGGCTGTGATATAAAAAAAAATCTACACTGAGGCCTATAATTATCAATATTCAAGATACGTAACAAAAGAATGAAATAAAGAAAGCATTTAGAGGAAAAAAAAGAACTCCATATGAAAGGAAGTCCATTGGAATCACAGCAGACTTTTCAACATAAACATTCAAATAGGATACTTCCATGACAAAGATAACCTAAAAAACTTTACAAATACAAAACCTACACTCCCAAAAATTCTGAAGAATACCTTGGAGAAAAAAAAACAAACAAACAATGAAGGTCACAGCCTCACAAGACCCAGAGGAGGGAATCCACTGAACAAGGCAAGAAACTGACTGGAAAGGGGCAAAAGCAAACAATAAAAGAGCCAAGAACAAGAAAACACCATGACAGGTATAAATCAGGCTATATCCGTTAAAAACATTAATGTCAACAGCCTCATTGCATCAATTAAAAGACACAAACTGGAAGAATGGATCACGAAACGATCATACAATATGCTGCATACAAGAAACACACCTACTTCAGAAAGAAAGCCATAGACTGAAAGTAAAAGGATGGAAAATAATTCTCCATGTGACAGGAAACTGCAAAAAAGCAAGAGTGGCTATCCTATTTGCACACAAATAGATTTCAAATCAAAACTGATTAAGAGAGACAAAGAAGGATACTACATTCTTCCAAAGGGAACAATCCAAGAGAACAAGATGATATTTATAAATATTTACAAACCAAATTCCAGGGCACTCAACTATATGAAACAAATGTTAATAGATGTGAAAAGCCAGATAAGCACTAATATAATAGTAGTGGGGGACTTCAATACCCTCCTGTTACAACTACAGAGATCAATTGGACAAAAAAATAAATAATGAAATACTTGAACTGAACCAGACCTTTGGAAATATGGACTTAATAGATGCCTACAGAGTATTTCACCTGACAAAGTCAGAATATACATTCTTCTCAGCTGCCCATGGGACATTCTCCAAAATAGACCACATACTAGTTCATAGAATATGTTTAAGTGAATGAAAGGAATTGAAGTTATCCTCTGTATACTGATAGACCATAGTGCCTTGAAATTGGAGCTGCATAGCAAAAGACATTCCAAGACCTTCACAAACACATGGAAATTGAATAACATTCTGATGGCTAACCACTGGTCACAGAAGAAATCAAGGAAGAAATTAAACAGTTTTAACAATTAAATGATAATCTCAGTACAATTTATAGGAATATATGGGACACAATGGAAGCAGTTCTACAAGGGAAATTCATAGCAGTGTATGCCTACACCAGGAAAACAGAGCAAGCTCAGATAAACAATGTTGAACCTCAAGCTACTTGAAAAAGAGGAGCAAGACACACTGAAAGCTTGTACCATGGAGGAAATCATAAGATCAGAACAGAAATTAATGCAATGGAGTCTAAGAGAGTGATACAAAAAAAAATAAAAATTCCAAGAGTTGGCTTTTTGAAAAGATAAACAAAATTGACAGATTCTTAGCCAACCTTGTCAAACAAAGGTTAAAAAAGGCTCAAATACATACTATGAAGAATAAAATAAGGGAAATCACCACAGATACAGCGGAAGTCAAGAGGATAACAAACACCTACTTTGAAAATCTATACTCCAATTAGATGGGAAAAGTAGAAGAATTGGATAGATTCTTATACACATATGAATTTCCAAAGTTGAATGAGGAGGATATATAAATGTTAAATGCACCAGTATCAATCTGTGAAACTGAAGATGTAATATAAATATCTACTGACAAAGAAAAGCCCTGGTCCTGATGCCTTTACTGCTGAATTGTACAAAACTTTCAAAGAAGAATTGGCATCGATACTTCTCAAACTTTTTAATGAAATTGAAAGGCAAGTAGTACTCTCAAATTCATTCCTGGAAACAACCATTACCTTGATTCCAAAAGGAGAAAAAGACCCAAACAAAAAAGAAAACTACTGGCCAATCTCTCTGATGAATATTGACGCAGAAATCCTCAACAAGATACTGGTAAACAGAATACAGAGAATTGTCAAAAAGATCATACATGATGACCAAGTTGGATTCATCCAGGGATGCAAGAATAGGTTGACATATGCAAATCAATAAATATAACACTACATTAACAGACTCAACAACAAAATCCATATGGTCATCTCCACAGATGCAGAAAAAACATTTGACAAAATCCAACACCCACTCATGACTAAAATCCTACAGGAAATTGGAATAAATGATCTTTATCTCAACCTAATGAAACCAATTTATTAGAAACCAACAGCCAGCATCATACTAAATGGCCAAAACTGAAACTTTTCACCCTAAGATCAGGAACACGGCATAGATGCCCACTATCACCATTCCTGTTCAACATAGTTCTGGAAACTTTAGCCACAGCAATTAGACAAGAGAAAGAAATAAAGATAGGCAAAGAAATTAAACTGTCATTTTTTGCTGATGACATGATACACTACATAGGTCTTAAAAACTCAACTAAATGACTCCTATAATCAGTATCATAACGATACAAAATCAATGCTCAAAAATCACAGCATCATATACACAACAGACTTACAGAGAGAGAAATTGGGGAGTTAATTTCTTTCACAATAGCATCCAACAAATGAAATTTCTAGGAATTAATCTAACAAAGGAGGTTTTAAAAAGTTTTACTCTGAAAAAGGAGGTTAAAGAGGATGTCAGAAAATGGAAAGACATTCTAGTTCATGGGAAGGAAGAAGCAACATCATTAAAATAGCTATACTCCCACAACTCCTATATATATTCAGTGCAATCCTGATTAAAATCCTAACAGCATATTTCATAGATCTAGAGAAAATCATCCAAAAATTCTTCTGGAACTACAAAAGACTAGAATAGCAAAAGCAATTCTAAGAAACAAGGACATGGCAGGGGGGGTATCACAATCCCAAACTTGAAACTATACCACAAAGCCACAATGGAAAAGAAAAAATAAAAACTGCATAGTACTGGCAAAGTAATAGACCTGAGTATCAGTGGAACAGGTTGGAAGATCCAGAAACAACTTCAGATACACTAAGCCACTTCTTTCACAAAGGAGCCAGATCAAATCCTCAATGGAGGAAAGACAGCCTCTTTAACAAATGGTGCTGGAAAAATTGGGCTTTAACATGCCAAAGACTAAAGTTAGACCTATCACTTTCACCATGTAGTAAACTAAAATCAAAGTGGGTTAGAGACCTAAATGTTAAAACAGAAACACTGTACCTGCTGCAAAACAGGTTAGGTAGAACTCTTGGAGACATTGGCTTAGGGAAAGATTTTATGAACAAAACTTTTATAGCACAAAACTAGTAGAAGAAGTAAACAAATGGGATCTCATCTTATTGAAAAGCTTCTGCACAAAAAAAGAAACCACTGGCAGAGTGAAAAGACAACCAACAAAGTAGAAAAAATAACGTTTACCAGATGTTTCTCAGACAAAGGACTACTATCTGGAATATATATAAAGAGCTTAAAAAATAATCCCCCATGTAAAGATACAACTCAAAATGGGCATCTGAAATGAAAAGACACTTTCCAGGGGAGAAAGTAAAAGTAGATAAGAAGCATATGAAGAAATGCTTCACATAACTTGTCATTTGAGAGATGCAGATGAAGACAACACTGAGATTCCATCTCACTCCACAAAGAATGGCTGCTTCCTCAAAATTAACCAGCAATAAATGCTGGGTAGCAAATGAGGCTGTGGTAAAAGAGGAAGCCTTCTCCACTGTTGATAGGAATACAGACTGGTACAACAATTTTGGAGATTAGTGTGAAGATTCCTCAAAAAAATAAAATTAAGGCTTGGGCATGGTGGCTCATGCCTGTAATCCCAGCACTCAGGAGGCAGAGACAGGAGGATTGCTGAATTTAAGGCTTGCCTGGGCTACATAGTGAGCTCAGAGCCAGCCTGATGGGCATCTGGGTTGTTTCCAAGACTGGACTACTGTGAACTGAGCTGCTATGAATATGGGTGGACATATGTCTTTACAATATGATTCTTTTAATTCCTTTGCATGTATTCCTAGCAGGGGAATGGCAGGGTGAAATGGGACCGCTAATCTTAGTTTTCTGAGGAATCTCCAGTGATCTCTACAATGGTTGCAGAAGTCTACAATCCCACCAACAGTGGAGAAGGGTTCCTTTCTTCCCACAGCCTCATCAGCATTTATTATTGGTTGATTTTGCAACAGCAGCCATTCTTCATGGAATGAGATGAAATCTCAGTGTTATTTTCATCTGCATCTCTCGAATGACTAGTGATGTTGAACATTTCTTCATATGCTTCTTGGCTGCATTTACTTCTGCCTCTGAGAAGTGTCTGTTCAATTCAGATGCCCATTTTTGAATTGGGTCTTTAAACTTGAAGGGACTGATTTAAATTCTTTATATATTCTAGACAGTAGCCCTTCGTCTGACAAACAGCTAGCCAAGATTTTTTCCCATGTTGTTTGTTGTCTTTTATCTGGGCCAGTAGTTTCTTTTGATGTGCAAAAGCTTTTTAGTAAGATGAGCTCCCATTTGTTGATTCTTTCTGTTAGTTCTCATGCTACAGAGGTTTTGTTCATAAAGTCTCTGCCTAAACCAGTGTCTCCAAGAGTTCTACCTAACCTGTTTTTCAGCAGGTTTACTGTTTGTTTTAATGTTTAAGTCTTGAATCCGTTGTGATTTCAGTTTAGTACATGGTGAAAGAGATAGGTCTAGCTTCAGTTTTTGACAGGTTAAAGCCCAGTTTTTCCAGCAGCATTTGTTAAAATGGCTGTCTTTCCTCAAGTGAGAATGTTTGGCTCCTTTGTCAAAGATAAGGTGGCTCAAAATCCAACACCCACTCATGATCAAAACCCTACAGAGAATTGGAGTATATGGACTTTATCTTTTTTTTTTTCTTACTTAGCTAAGTGACTAATGGAATTTTAACAGCTTGGGGAGCTCACCTTGATCTGGCAGAAGTCATGGTGAGGCTCTGAAAAAAATGCAGCAGTTTTCTCCATAGCGGGCCTAGGACAAGGTTCAAGTCTAAGCCTGGGCTTCCTTCTTTATTCCTTTCCTAAGGAAGTTCCTTGTCTCTATGCTGGGGTGCATGGGGTCAAAGGTTGATGTTATGTATGACTATTTCTTTCCTACTTTCTCCAATAGTTTTGCTATTGCTGTAATTGTTATTTTCACAGTAAGAAGAGAGGTGATGATCTCTTACTGGTTTCCTCAGCTGTTGTGAAAATATTTTAATGCTGGTATAGCAGTTCAAACTCTTGGATATATGAGGAAAATATCACCTGGAAAAATTACTTAAATTCCATCTTTCTCTGTTCGTAAAATTTGAATTTTTTCATGAAGTCATCTTTTAATTCTGTTTCAACAAATATTTGTTATTTAATATCTGGATTGTTTAATTTCTAAGGTACTTCTCAAATGAATAATATTGTACACCACAAAAGACATTCAAAGTGATTATTTTAATTGTAAGACATCCTCTATGAATTTGTATTGTATAATATAAATCAACTGCACAATTCAGGTCATATGTGAGGCAACCAAGAATTACAAACTTAGATTAATAATGATATGACATTACTAGATCTATATCAATAAATATTAGTAGTTCTTGATCATCCATTTTGTGTTCCTAAAGCCTTATCCAAAAGCTATTGCCAATCAAAATCCTGACACAAGTCAAATGTCTGCTGGGGATTTAGCTCAAGTGGTACCACACCAACCTTGGACACACAAGATCCCAAGTTCAATCCCTGGTAGTGCAAAAAAAAAAAAAAAAAAAAAAAGAAAAGAAAAAAATAAAAATAAATAGCTGGGTGTGGTAGCTCACACCTGTAATCCCAGCACTTGGGAGGCAGAGACAGGAGGATTGCTGAGTTCGAGGCTTGCCTGGGCTACATAGTGAGCTCAGGACCAGCCTGAGTTACAAAGCAAGACCCTGTCTCAAATATAAATAAATAAATAAATAAATTTTAATGTCTGGCAGCTATAACTAAGTAAAGCCCTTTTCAGAGATAAAAAGATAATGCTGATAAAATTGTGTGCACAATATGTCTATTCAATCCATTTAAAAGACTTTGATTCTGCCAATTATCTTTCTATAGCTAATTCTGTAAAGAGAAAACACACACAAGAAAATCTGGAAAAGAGATACATTTTCATCAACTATGAGAATCATAAGAAAGAATCAAATGACCACAAGATATCCCTAAGTATTCCTGTTTACTAGAAGAAAAATTTAATTTAGTATTTGGATTTCTGAAGATAATTCTAATGTTGTCAGACTTATTTCACCTTGGTTGGGTAGTTTCCATGAGTTGGTGGATTATATTATAATAGTTGAACCTACTATTTTAAAATTAAAAATTCTGAGCTATAAGAGTAAGAGAGTGTCAAGATTTTTTATGAAATCTACATATTGCAGCATTCCCTAAAGCTCACCAACTAATAATGAATGAGAAAAAACTAAGTTTAACCCAACACATTTCAGTGAATGAGGGAAATCATCACTAGACTTAGCCACTCAATCTTAATAGAATTTTAGAACTGTGATTTTATAGATATTTTAGGACCTAGGCTCAAACAGTTTAAGAAACAATTCAAGATTAAGTGCTGATTAGGACTGAGAACAATTCAAGTTACAATAGTTTAGAATTTGTGCTAATAATCTGAAGAACTCAAAGTAGAAGCTCAAAGAAGTTAAGTATCAAATACATAAATTAGATATGCATACAAGATTTAACTACACAACAATGGATACTTGAACAACAGAAATTACTTCACTTATATATCTGGAGGTAAATTTGAAGTCAGGTTTTAGCAGGGTTGGCCTCTATTCTTGGCTTGAAGATGTCCATCCTCTCACTGTGGTTTCACTTATTAGTTGGTCTGGATCTTGTTGCCCCCAATCTCATCTAATAAGGACAACAGTTGATGTTGGATTAGACTTCATTGTTATGAACTCATTCATCCTTAATTACTTCTTTATGTTGCATATCTCCTAATGTGGTAGCATTCTGTGTTCAAAGATTAGGACTTCATAAAATTGGGGATATGGGGGAAACATAATAAAATAATTATTAATAAGCTTTTAACTCATGTGAACAGATTAATATTTGTGCAAATTAACCTCTTGGAATTTACTAAAGCTAACAGCACACTTTACCATGTGAGTTTTTCATGGAACACATTCATAATAATATCATGTAACTTTATAATTACTTCCATAACATTTTTTTTTCCTTGAACTAGTTGAATTACTTGTCCAGGGCTTTCTCTCTTTCATCACACCTTGTGAAATTGGAGAAATCACTTAACCTTTCTAAAGATGTTTCTGAAGATATTAACAATATCATAAAAAATTATGAAAGAAACTTTTAGCAAAGTTCACATTAAATTCAAATTAGGATGGTGTTACTGCTCCTGCTGCTGCTGCTAATGATGCTGATATTACTACAGCCGAGAGGACTATGAAATCATGTAATTTAAATCTAAGTTACAAAGAAAAGATAATATTGGGAGAATCTGAGATGGACCTTTCACTTGGGAAGAACAGTGGATAACAAAGCTATATTTTCTTTGCTATCATACTGTGAAACTGAGTATTTTAGGAATCAGTGCAGAGCATTTACTACCTGAAAATTTTTACTAAATTATGAAATAAATCATTAAAATTGATCATTTTTTTTCATTTTTACTTATGGGAAAAAGAAGGCTCAGAGCTGCTACTTAATCTATTTTGAGTCATCCAGATAGGTTGGAGGAGCCAGAAATTGAGCCCAATGCTTTTGAATCAAAATCACATGTTCTTAGCTGTATTTTATTTAATCATTCTTTTAACACATATTAGAAAAGAATAGACAGCAATAAATTATTTTCACCCTTGTAATTTATAGTTCTTTTTTCACTGAAAGATATTTGGACTTATTTCAGCCAGATAAGTAGTCACCAGAGAATCACACTGATAAAAGTTTCACTGCCTGATTATGCATGCATTCAACATGCTGTAACTCTGGGAATTTGGTCACCATTTCAAAGATGAGATCTGACATGGCCTCATAGCTGAGGGAATAAAAGTCTCTGGCACTATGGAATACACTCCCATCCTTTCCAGGTGCCTGGGGGAGATCTATCCATAATTGATTACTCAAGTTCCAGCTGTTCTCAGAAGTGTGTTGTTGAAGTCATGAATTATTTGCTGAATCTAACATGTGGATAACAGTTAAATCAGCATAGAAAGTTTATTTATCTCTTACATAGTCTGCTTTGCAAATACCATAGCTTAAATGAAAGTTGTGTATTTTTCAGAGAAATTAGTCTGAATTATTTTTAAAATAATACAACATAAATGTACCTATACACAACAATTCATTGTGAAATGAATGTCAAGACTTTCACATAATTTTTAGAGTCTAAACATTTTGAATAATATTTTTGTAAACTGCTTAGTTTGTTTCCTTGGCATCATTATTTTTGCATTTATCACTGTGAATTACAAGATGAGACTGCATGTACACTCCTGACCAAAGTGGCAATTGCCAATTTTTCTTGATAAGGATTTCCTTTCACATTTCCTATATTTTCTCTCCCAAATGTATTTCTCACTTTCACTGTGTAGAGGAATCCCATAGGAAATTTTAATAATCATTGGGTGGGCTTCAGGGCTGAGATTCTCTGTTTCCTGCAAGTTTCAATCTCAGGATGATGCTATTGGCCCTGGAACTATTATTTGGGTGACAAGACAGTAAGAAGACGGTGAGCCTACATGGCATGGTACTGCAGTACCCATGTCATCCACTTTGCAAATGGCTCTTCAAAACAGAAAGGTGATGAAAGTACAGAACAGACTGTAGTGTAGTTTCAAAAAAAGCTTAGAATACAAATGGTATATAAATATATCATTGATACTTTGAATAATGTTTGCATATCAAATTAACATCATTTGGGATATACTTGATTTGGGAAAATATATTATTAAAGTTCAGATTATTTTTTGCTGTTGGTTTGCTTGAGTGGATAGCCCACTTTTAATGAATATTTGCTTCATATTATGTTTGGCAATCTGTGTTAGTTGAGCAGGAAGTCAAGACAAGAACGTGACTCAGTGGAACCGAGATGGGCCTTGGTACTGTCACATGACAGGACTTCTAGATGTTAATGACTCTAAGGCACCACTGTTCCCCACAGTCTTGTGCAGTTCCTCAGCACGGGGACTCTTCACCCTGCCTTCGCCAGCAGTTAGAAGAATGACAGGAAAGTTAGAGGCTTCCAGGAAAGATAGTTCTGCTGGTTGGCACTGAACCAACACAGGTCTAATCTTTTCTTACACACAGATTCCAAGTATAACTGTGGAATAATAGAAGAGATACTTTCTGAAATAAGGAGAGATGTAGTGGAACAGTCTAGTCCCTGGGCCAACCCTCACTTAGAAACAGAAGAGGATGAGCCTCTACACTTTAGTCAATGAGTCTCATTATGCTGTGGCATAAACTTATTGCGGGCCACATGTCAAACTGGCTCTCTTGTAGTACAAATGGGGTGCATGCAGCTAAAACCTCCTATTCCCTGTGGAGCTCTCTGGAGCCTTAGGGTACTGACTTACAATGAATCCTAGGTTTCTGTTTTCCCTCGCTGCCTATCCATAAGTCATAAACTTGCTTCATGTAACTTGTTATGCATGTGAGTTTTCTGCCTCACAAGACTCAGACAAATTGGTAACCAAGGCACACTGACTCTGCTTCACAAAATTCTAGTGTTGCTCAGATATTTACAACACCCTGTTTTGAAGTCATGGGCCGTCCTGTGATCATTTTTTCAAGTGTCACAATAGGAAATACAGCATTCCTGCAATATGAGATTTTATGAAGTTTAATAGCAACTAAAAAGAAAGTTGTAAAATTTCAATAATCTTCCTTTGATGCTAACGTTATTATAAGGAATGTATGGAGTCACATTAGCATCACTGCATACATATGGAATTATCTTTCCTCAAACCTAGGAAAAGATAAAGTATAGCTCATAGGGGTTTTGTGCAGGGATTCTTGAAATGATAAAGTGTGTTGCAATTCTCCATTATGAATGGCTGTGCTGAAATGGGAAAGTTTACTTTCAAGAGAGTGATACTCTACAAACACAGCCATGCTTTGCTACTGTAATCTGTCACGGTATACTGCCTCACCCAGATATGTGTGGTGTACGATGAAGCATGAGCTTTATAGCAGCACAGATACTTAAAGCATCACCTTCTTCTAAACGATATACAATGCAGTTATACCAGATACAAATTTCCAAAATTACGTTACATTCACCAGTAGTAAGGTAATGTGATTTTTCTCATATGAGACAAAATAATCCAATGATTAAGATCCTACATGAATGTGCAATTTGCTATCTTTTCATCAGTTTTCCCATCTCCAAAATGGAGATAATAATCATAGTTATCGTATGGATCTTTTGTAAAAGGAAAATATAACATGTAGGCTACATAGGACAATTTGCCATAAAGCGAATGCATGATGAATGTTGTTAATCTTACATAATGAAATGCTTCTAATTATATTTGCAGTTAGCTAAAGACATCAAAGAGTCAATGACCCAAAACAAACTGTACATTACTATTATAGTGTAAGATATGTAGGTTCTTCATATTTCTTCTTTGTTTCCACTGATGAGAAAATTTAAGGATAACTTACATGATCTATTGACAATGAATAGCACAATCTTTAAAGCTAATTTGAAAGTTTAAGTAAGAAAAAAATCTGAGTGTCTCTCACATTCATATGAGAATATGCTGTATTTTCTGGTAAAATTAAAAAATATTCTCTGTGCAACATCAATTTTATTGATAATCATAATACTTTTGAAAAAATTTCAATAATGAAATATATTGCCTTTGGATTTCTTTTTTTTCTGAGACAGGGTCTCACTTTGTAGTTCAGGCTAGACTTGAGCTCACTCTGTAGCCCAGGCAACCCTCGATTTCAACAGTCCTTCTGCCTCTGCCTCCCGAGTGCTGGGATTACAGGCGTGAGCCACCACGCCCAGCTGGATTTTTGAAAGGGTACTATAGACCTTTGCAGTTTGAGTCTCAAAATTATAAGATATGAAGTTTCAATGTAATCTTGAAGATTGAGGTCATGCATTGCTTACATGTTTTGATGTGCTGATTCTTGGATAATTCATCCTCCACTGTGCCACAGGGTGGTGGTCTCAATATGCTAAACCCATAAATTGCACTCTTCTGTATTTAAAAATCACAAAATTATACTTTGGATGCAGGAAGATGTGAGAACTAAATGTAATTTTTTTGACTAGAATGAGATCCTGAAACACAAGTCATTAAGTACAAACTAAAAAATTCCCAATAAAATGTGAACTTCAGTAGCACCAGTCAACATGAATTCATTAATTGTGACTATTTAGCCATAATACTGTATGTGAACAGTATAAAAAGTTAAGAAGTTGGTGTTGTTGGGGAATAATCTATTTGGGAGAAATAATTACACAATCAGACTATGACTGGGCCCAGCTTTACTGCCTGCAGACAGACTTGGGGACTTAATTCTTGTCTTGACCTCTGGTAGTAACAAAGACTCCAGTGTCCCACATGCTCTGATGCTCCAGGACAGAACTACACTAGTATCTACATAATTCCCCAAGGAGTATTGCTGCTGTCTGCCTAACCCTTCTGAGTCTTTTGGAATGTGTAGAATGAAAGGTATGGCTAGCTTGGGTCTGGGGAAATGAAACGTGTGTCAGGTTCAAGTCTGGGGTCTTTGCTATTCAGAGTAGCATGGATCAGGCCAAAATTCAGCTTCTTCTCTAAGCCTCATTTCTGCCTAATTATTATTTCACTTTGTGCCATCAGACTCACAGGAGACTAGAAGTTAATGCGAAAGTTCTAGTTACATCCCCTTCCCCTGTTTCAAACATTTGGGGCCCAACGTGAGATGCCAAATGTGGGAGATAGAGGAAGACATAATCAGAACTCTCATGGCAAGGTCCAGTCCCCCATGAGTCCTGCAGCAAAAGGATTAACAACCAACAGAATCAGAACCCTGGGAAAAGATCTTAGCCTGGGCTTGACCCTTGCTCCTTTGGGTAGCAGTAGAAAGAGCCGAAATACCTGAGCTTGCTAAACCTTTATTCAGTATCCAAACCTTCACACCCAAAATGCTAGCATGTGTAAGGTAGGACAGGTGATCACAGTAATCCCAGTAGTCAATTGATCCTAGAAGGCAGGTGGATATCTATCTGTAAGTTATCCACAGTTCCCAACAGGTTTAATAGGAACAAATTTTAATATTATAGAAAATTATCCATCAATTGAAACTTAATAGAAATGTTATTAGGTGCCAAAATATTCATTTTAAATTTCATTAAATTTCCAATGCAAAAAGTCTCTTTTCTTTTTTAAACCTTTCCCAATATCTTTTTCTTTATTTGCACTCATTGGGACTTTTTTCTATATTAGATTTACAGAACTTTAACAGAAGCCCATATTGTATGTCTATACTTCTGAATTAAATTTTACATTTCAAGATGTCAGAATGTTTTTATAAAACCTACTTCTAACTGAAACCAGATCTACTTTTTTTGAAGAACCATTTCAATTATTCTTCATAGTTAGTATCCCATATATTGTAATTCAGTGTTCAAAACCTAAGTATATGTAATTTACAGTAATTGAAAATTGTATTATTTTACATATGTTTTATAAATATTTTGTGATTTTTATTTTTATTATAAAGTTTTAAAGCTTTCAAAATGGAGTCACTAACATAAGACAAGGTACCACTCATGTAGAACACATGTATTTTATTTTAATTGGTATAAGTTAATGATTTTGCAAATTAATATTATACTACATGGGAAGGGATAGATGACTATGGAGAGCTGTGGACAGGAAGGATCAAGATGAAAAGAATGAAGTTATAACAGAAAGCTTGAGACAGACAATAGGAGCTGTGTGTTGAAGAGTTTTCTCTGAGTTGCTTGTTTAAAGGAATTATGTATTTTGACTTTAGAGCTCCAAGTCAGACAACTCTCAGTACGTGAAATCGGTCCATCAGCAAAACTGCTGTATCAGAACCTAACCATGGTTCTAGGTCTCTGTTGGCTGTGCCTTCAATTTGCATTGCTTTAAAGAACCTTTGCACCTTGCAGGATTTCTGCATGAGGGTGACTTCTCCACTCATACCCTTAGAAAGCTGTTTCTGTCATTAGAAAGTCCGTCTTTATTTTGGCATCAAAAGATACACATAGACATGCCACTTAGGGCTAAGAAAGATATATATATATTTTTTAATGATATATTGTTGATAAGTCATGCATAATGTTATTGTAAAACCAACAAATATTGATATTGCTTCATTTCCTTTTATTTCTGAGGGATATGTGTGCATGAAATACCACTTTTGCATATAGATTAGTTTTAAAATCAAAGCTCAGACAGGCTTGGATGCAAGCCTGAGGGCCTGAGACTCAGGGGGCGTTTCCAGGGACAGAGGCTTGTTCACCTCTCCCGTTCACTCCTTCGAGCCCTCAGACAAGGAGAGGCCCCAAGACTTTCACTAGATTCCTTTTGGGATATACTTTCCTTTGCTTTTGCTCTTTATCCTTTTTATGTAACAGATCTTAGCAGCAAGTATTTCTTAAGAAAAGTCCAAAGCTACAATTTAAGGTAAATATTCTGTTAGTTTAAAAGTTTCAAAAATCAAACATAATTTTAAAGACACTTTAATTCATTAGGTAGTTATCTCTATTTTGTTCATAAAATATAACTGGAGTCATTGATATATGCTAATTAAAGCACAATATATGCTCTGTATAATCACCTTGGGCAAAAGTGCAAAGAAAAAACTACAGTGTCATTTATTGTGTTAAAATCATAAATATATTTTTCTTTCCTCTGCATGTTTTAGCAAAACTCTCAGGTAAAATTGATGACATCCAAACTTAGTGTCTATTTAAGCACCCACATTAAGAGAAAATAACTTGAAAATATATATTTAAAGAAAATTCAAGAGTAAAACATATTTAATAAATATATTCCTGCAATGATGAGAAGCTATCTCCAATAAGTTCACAAGATTTTAGCTACTCAAAATGGTATTAAATGTTTAGATAATTAAGGTAACTTCTTTGAGTTATGAGCCTGTAGACTATTTGGATAATTGGTTACTTACCCCTGACTATTTGGAGTGTACCATAAATATAAAAGTCAAAGAGGAGTAAAATAAAACAAAGTATAAGGCCATAGTCTTTTCCATAAGAATTTTAAATTTTTAGCAGTTTTAACTACTGATGTGTCACAAATACATCCACAACGATCCTGATGAGAACAAAATTGAGTTGTTTAATTACTGTTATAAGAAAGAATAGCTTTGTAACATTGTCTCAATAAAGGAATTTAGAAAAACTGAATTATTTAATTTTAGAGTCTCCATTTCAGTATTTTGAGTTATATCTTTCAAAAAGAGGAAGCAGACTACATTGGGCCCAGTTTATGGCCCAGTTGTCTGTAATTAGTAGATTTAGTGAGCCTAGAGCCTAATGCATTATTTCTTTGAGGAAATACGGGGTTGAATCAACTTAAGAGACAATAGGGAAGATGAATAAGGAATGACAATATAAACTACATTAAAATAGAATTTTGGTGAAGAAAATCTTTTAGATAGTAACATTTGACCATAGCCAAGTCAATGATTATTTTAGAGGCTGAGGTCTTTAGGAGATAATCTGCCCATGATGGTTCAGTTCTCATGATGGATCAGTGCCCTTATTAGACTGATGACATGCCAGGTTCAGTGGCACGAGACAGGCATGAGACCGAGACAGGATGATAGTAAGTTCAAAGTCAACTTCAATGATTTAGCAAGACACTGCCACAAAACGAATGCTAAAACATGGCTGGGATTGTTGTTCAGTGGGACAACACCTCAAGGCTTGATCATCAGTGGCAGGAGAGAAAAGGCAAGGAGGAGATGGAGGAGAGACATCCAAGAATGTTCATCACCCAGTCTTTCATTTTCTGTGGCAATACAAGGAGAGCCTTATCCAGAGATTTATACTCCAGCATGTTGAGTTCTAGATTCTAAACTTAGAGCCATAGAAATAAGTGTGAGGTTTGTTGTTGTTGTTGGCCTTGTACACAATCTATGATATTTTTGTTTAGAAACATAAACTAAGACATAAAAGTACATGTTAAATTTTAAATTAATTTCTGTTACTTCCAAATATTACAAAAAGCTATTATAACATGTTACTCATTCAAGGGGACAATTAATGTAAAGTAGACATATTAATAATACAAGATGGGCTGGAGGGTTAGCTCAGTGGTTCCGGCGCCTGCCTCGCAAGCGCAAGGTCCTGAGTTTGATCCCCGGTATCCACATATAATGCTGGGCGTGGAGACACGCCCACCAACAATCAATGCCGCATACTACAATGCCGGACGTGGTGGCTCACGTCTGTAATCCCAGCACTCGGGAGGCAGAGACAGGAGGATTGCTGAGTTCGCGGCGGCTTGCCTGGGCACCATAGTGAGCTCAGAGCCAGCCTGAACTACAACGAGAGACCCTGTTACAAAAAGCAAAAAAAAAAAAAAAAATAAAAATAATAATAATAATAATAATAATAATAATAATAATACAAGATAACAATAAATTCTCAGATTTAATTTTGAAATTAAGACTAGTGTTTATTCTTATTTTGAAATTTTGTTTCTTAGAGGAAAATGATGTGAGTGTACATTACCCTTCAAACTGACCAAAATATCTTTTACATTTTAAGATACTAAAAATATAGAAAATATAAGCTATTTGTAGATACTCCAGGAGGTTAGGTTGAAATTCAGGAATGTTAAGATTCTTTAAAGCATTTTGATTGCATTCACAATGAATCCCGTTCTTTGTCTTCTGTGCATTTGAACTATATTTAGAATCAGGTTCAGTTCTTATACTATTTATGTCTGCATGGAACACATTGACTGGAACACACTGAGAATTCATTTTGTTATTATGAAATTTTGCTAAGAAATAACTATTTTCAAAGTTTTTTCTGCTGTAATTAATAATTTAATTATGTAGAACACAGGAAATTTATTTATTCTGATTTTTTTTTTTTTTTTTGAGACAGGGTCTCGCTTTGTAGTTCAGGCTGGCTCTGAGCTCACTATGTAGCCCAGGCAGGCCTCCGCGAACTCAGTAAGCCTCCTGTGTCTGCCTCCCGAGTGCTGGGATTACAGGTGTGAGCCACCACTCCTGGCACTGTGGTATGTGGTATTGATTGCTGGTGGGCATGAGTCTCCACACCCAGCATTGTATGTGGTTACCGGGGATCGAACTCAGGACCTTGCGTTTGCGAGGCAGGCACCAGAACCACTGAGCTAACCCTCCGGCCCCATTATTTATTCTGATCTTAAACCTATGAGGATATTCTGATAGCATGGAAGAAATTTACACCCTTTATTATTTTTCTTTTGGTAGGTAAAAACTCTTAGTTTTAGACAATAATCTATGCTAATGAGTCTAGGACCTTCAGTTCAACAAAACTAACATATTTACTCGGCTGTAATGCATCTAGTCCTTCTTAGCCAAGCAATAAATAACCTTCTAGATTGTCTAATTATATGTCATCTGGGTTTTAATTTTCCCTCATTCTATAACCTTAATTCCAAAAGTGAATAGTTAATAATTCTACCACAAATTCAGCGAAGCACTGGAAGACAGGTAATTTC
>PVIC010005916.1:36962-56060 GCA_004025085.1 Thryonomys swinderianus | reverse complement strand
AGGCTGGCCCTGAGCTCACTATGGTGCCCAGGCAAGCCGCCGCGAACTCAGCAATCCTCCCGTCTCTGCCTCCCGAGTGCTGGGATTACAGGCGTGAGCCACCACGCCCAGCATTATATGTGGTAACCGGGGATCGAACTCAGGTCCTTACGCTTACGAGGCAGGCGCCGGAACCACTGAGCTAACCCTCCGGCCCTTCCTCTTTCTTTTTTGATAGGTTCTCTCTAAATTCCTCAGTCTGAGCTCAGATTTGTAATCCTGCTGCCTCAGCCTTTCAACTATAGGTGTGTGCTACCACTCCTGGCTTCAGAATAATCTAGTCTTGTTTGTGAGAAGATCTTGCTATATGGTTCAGGTTGGCCATGAGCTCATTACATAGCCCATTACAGGCTGGCCTCAAACTCACCGCAATATGCTTGCCTCAGCCTCACAGGCTTCTGGCACCATTCCTGGCCAATTTTTTTTTTTTTTTTTTTGAGACAGGGTCTCGCTTTGTAGTCCAGGCTGGCACTGAGCTCACTATGTAGCCCAGGCAAGCTTCGAACTCAGCAATCCTCCTGTCTCTGCCTCCCAAGTGCTGGGATTACAGGCATGAGCCACCACACCCGGCACTCCTGGCCAATTTTTTTTTAATTTTTTATTTTTTTTGGTACCACGGATCAAATTCAGGACCTTGCACTTGCAAGGCAGGCACTGGAACCACTGGGCTAAATCATCAGCCTAATATAAAATATTTCTTTTTTTTTTTTTTGCTTTTTGAGACAGGGTCTCGCGTTGTAGTTCAGGCTGGCCCTGAGCTCACTATGGTGCCCAGGCAAGCCGCCGCGAACTCAGCAATCCTCCTATCTCTGCCTCCCGAGTGCTGGGATTACAGGCGTGAGCCACCACGGCCCAGCACTGTGGTATGCAGTGTTGATTGTTGGTGGGCATGTCTCCATGCCCTGCATTATATGTGGTTGCCGGGGATCGAACTCAGGTCCTTGTGCTTGCGAGGCAGGCGCCGGAACCACTGAGCTAACCCTCCAGCCCCCTATAAAATGTTTCTTTAAAGGGTGAGAATACAGCTCAGTGGTAGAGCAAACCTAGGTTCAGTTCTTGGTGTTGAGTAAATAAGCTAGCACAAGCTGGTGGCCACTGCTAATCAGGTGAAGTCAGGTGGGCTCACTCTGCCTACAGCCTGTGGCCTGAACTGGTGGCCTTTGTTAAAAGCAAAAACTGGCCTGGGGATGTGGCTCAGTGATAGCACCACAGAAAGAAAGGAGAGAAAAGAAAAAAATCTTAAGCAAGTTGAGTTTAGCGAAGTTTATCTGAGCAAAAAAACCAATTCTCAAATCAGGCCAACTTCAGAACTGAAAAGGTTTTAAGAACTCTGCCAACAATTTAGGCAGCAGTTGATTTGCCTAATTAAGACCAGGGCTGGAGATAAAGCTCAGTGGTTCCAGCCCCTGCCTTGCAAGTGCAAGGCCCTGAGTTCGATCCCGGTAACCACATATATACAGTGCTGGGTGTGGCGGCTCACACCCACCAGCCATCAATACCACATACCACAGTGCTGGGCGTGGTGGCTCACGCCTGTAATCCCAGCACTCTGGAGGCAGAGGCAGGAGGATTGCTGAGTTCAAGGCTTGCCTGGGCTCCATAGTGAGCTCAGGGCCAGCCTGAACTATAAAGCAAGACCCTGTCTCAAAAGAAAACAAAAGAAAACAAAAAGACCGGAGTGAGGTATGGAGACATTGTAGGTGGTGCCATTTCATTAATTGGTCAGTTGGTTATAGAGCTCACAGTGCCAGGCAGGCACTCTGTGCTGTGAATTCCATTTTTTTTTTTTTTTTTTTGAGACAAGGTCCCGCTTTGTAGTTCAGACTGGCCCTCAGCTCACTATGTATCCCAGGCAAACCTCAAACTCGGCACTCCTCCTGTCTCTGCCTCTCAAGTGCTGGGATTACAGGTTTACAGGCGAGAGCCACCACGCCCGGCACTGTGGTATGTGGTATTGATTGCTGGTGGGCGTGAGTCACCAAGCCCAGCATTGTATGTAGTTACCAGGGATCGAACTCAGGACCTTGTGCTTGCGAGGCAGGCGCCGGAACCACAGCTAAATCTCTAGCCCTGAATTCCATATTGATCAAACCTGCTGGGTTGGTGCAGGAGCTCACTCCAAAGCAATGATCTGAGACTGTTTGAGAGAAGGACCCTTCCTGGGATGGGTAACACCTGGTGCTAATGCATACAGCTAAGTTAATCAGCTATACATAGGGTGTTAGCTTGGGCAAGCCTCCTGAGAGTCAATATGGAAGACAGTTGGGGAACATTTACTGAAGGCCGGGAATCAGACCAGGAAGGTCTACACACATGTCCTGAAGATGAACAGTAAGAACTGATATTCTAAATAAGTAGCAACCATGTTGGGTGGGACCAAAACCTCCCAGGCCCGTGCCTTCCCAGAAATTCTTGCCTGGCCCATGCATGCTGACCACTTGACTTGCTCCCCATTTCATCCGTATTACCTATTACGATTTGTGTTTAGACATCCCTCAAAGCCTCAGGCCAGTGAGGTGGGGCTACTTTGGAGGTGGCTGGGAACCTAGGGTGTGTGGTGCTGGGATTGAGGGGTGTGATTACTAACCCATTACACATGAGTGATTCGTCTGCCGCCCAGTCTCCGTTGCCTGAACAAGATAAAAGGGACGGGAAGACACTCCTACGTGCTCTCGTTGCCTTTGCTGACTGCTGTCTGTCTGTTGTGTCCCACAGTGCATTGGAGCCAGTCAATTAGGGACTGAAACCTCTACAAACTGTGAGCTAAATAAACCTTCCCCCCTTTAACTTTGGATGTCAGATATTTTGTCTCACCAATGAGAGAAAAGTAACATGTAACTAAGTCACTATGCTTGTAAATTTACTCGTTAACTATAGTTTTGTCCCACCTGATTATTTTCCATTAGATCTTATTAGTTGGCTATAGTTTTTGTTTTCCCACTTTGTACCCACCTTACCTTGTGGTTGAGTTCCCTGAGAAATGAGATCCCAGGTATCTCCTGTCCCTCTCAGGCAGAAGGTGTCTTCCCCTCAATAAATATTCCCTTTTTTTTTTTTGAGACAGGCCTTGCTTTGTAGTTCAGGCTGGCCCTGAGCTCACTATGTAGCCCAGGCAAGCCTCAAACTCAGCAGTCCTCCTGTCTCTGCCTCCCAAGTGCTGGGATTATAGGCATGAGCCACCATGCCTGGCACTGTGGTGTGTGGTACTGATTGCTGATAGGTGTGAGTCACCACCACCAGTATTGTTGTAGGTGGTTACTAAGATCGAACAAAGGATTTTGCGCTTGCAGGGCAGGCGCTGGAACCACTGAGCTAAATCCCTGTCCCCTCACCCCCCTCTTTTTATTTGAGAGAAGACCTCACTGTGTAGTTCAGGTTAGGCTTGAATTCACTATGTAGCCAAGGGTGGTCTCAAACACGTGATCCTTTTGCCTCAGCCTCCCGAGTGCTGGGATTACAGGCATGAGCCACCACACCTGGCTCAGTATTCACTATTTTTTTTCAATTTTTTATATTTTTGGTAGCAGGGATCAAATTTGGGCCCTTGTGCATACAAGGTAGGTGTGGTACTGCTGAGCTAAATCCCCAGCCCCAGTATTCCCTACTCTTAACCTCCATTGTTCCTAGAATTCATTTTTCAGTTTTAGAGAACAAACTCAGCATTTGGATCTAATAGGTTTGAGAGTTAAATTATTTCCCTCACATTTTTATTTAGAGGTCCTATATTGTCCTAAATGTCATTGGAGTTCTTCCACCAAGATAACTGAACAGAGGTAAGAGTTTGCTTTTGTTTCATAGATTATGGCTTTTGTTTTAAATTTATGTCATATATCTTAAATTTGTATCCATTGCTTGTTTCTCCCACAATGCAATGCTTTAGTTAAAACAATAGTCAACTTATATTACATTTGGACCAGTAGCTAAACTTACTGGTGTCCTTGCTTGATCTGTTTCATTCCTCTGTATCTCAAACAACAGAGCTAGGAAAATAGTGTTACAGTGTCTCTGATGGACTCTGATATAAAATTCTGTAAAATGGGTTTTTAAGATGAAATTTGGTTTAAGAAATATACATGCCTATTAACAAATCATGGGACCCCCCCCAATCTACCAATTAAGACATTTGGTCAATGATCATTCTTTTTTTTTTTTTTTTTTTGAGACAGGGCCTTGCTTTGTAGTTTAGGCTGGCTCTGAGCTCACTGTGTAGTCCAGGCAAACCTTGAACTCAGCAATCCTCCTGCCTCTGCCTCCGGAGTGCTGGAATGACAGGTGTGAGCCACCACTCCCAGCACTGTGGTATGTAGTATTGATTGCTGGTGGGCATGAGTCTGCACGCCCAGCATTGTATGTGGTTACTGGGGATTGAACTCAAGGACCTTGTGCTTGTGAGGCAGGTGCCAGAACCACTGAGCTAACCCTCTGGCCCTGGTCAGTGATCATTCTTAAGACTTGAGGAACAGGTTTCACTGGGACAGGCTGGCCCAGTCCTTTTTTAGTGTCCAGAGAAAATGTAGGGCATGTTCTGCCTTAGTTGCCTCTCTGGTCTGATCTTCGGCTGGTAGGCAATTTTAGCTGTTGAGCTGCCCATTCTAACGTTTCCAGGCTGGGCATTACCACTCAGGAGAAAGCTGTCTCAGTAACTCACGGTGGGCGTAAAAAGAAAAGATTTCCTTTCCTGGTCTTGTTTCTGATCTTTCCTAGCCACTTTCTACTTACAGAGCCACGCAAGACCATAGAGCAGACCTGTAAAACTGCCCTGACCTTTCCAATGAGGAGCTTTGTTAATCCCACAGACAGGGAAGTAATCTTAGATGCGGAACACACTTACTGTGAAGGAGAACTCCGATACCCCTCCCCCCCCCGCCTGGTTTCCATCATTTATGTGTATAGGGAAGGAAAATACTTCTGCTAACAAGTTAGGACTTTGAAACTTTTACTGTAAATATATAAAATGCTATGTAATGATTTTGGAGGGGTAGATGGCTGTTGTTTTTATTTGGATTTTTTCTTAGCTGGTGAATTGGAAAGTCCCCTTAAGCTTTTCTCCAGGTCACTAGGAATTAATTTTAAAACCACCTTTTAGCTAGGCATGGTGGCTCACGCCTGTAATCCTGACACTCAGGAGGCAGAGACAGGAGGATTGCTGAGTTGAGGCTTGCCCAGGTTACACTATGTATAGTGAGCTCAGGGCCAGCCTGAACTACAAAGTGAGACCCTGTCTCAAAAGAAAATAAAACAAAACAAAAAAATGGACCTTGAGCCGGCCATGGTGGTTTATGCCTGTCATCCAGCACTTGGGAGGCAGAGGCAGGAGGATTGTGGAGTTCGAGGTTTGCCTGGGCTACATAGTGAGCTCAGGGCCATCCTGAACTACAGAGCAAGACCCTGTCTCAAAAACAAAAACAAAAAAGGGGCTGGAGGATTAGTGCAGTGGTTCTGGCACCTGCCTCGCAAGCGCAAGGCCCTGAGCTCAATCCCCCGTAACCACATACAATGCTGGGCGTGGAGACTCACGCCCACCAGCCATCAATACCCCATACCACAGTGCCGGGCGTGGTGGCTCATGCCTGTAATCCCAGCACTCGGGAGGCAGAGGCAGGAGGATTGCTGAGTTCGAGGCTTGCCTGGGCTCCATAGTGAACTCAGGGCCAGCCTGAACTACAAAGCGAGACCCTGTCTCAAAAAAAAAAAAAAAATAGATCTTGAAACATGCATGACCTTGTTTTCCTGTTAAGGAAGGTTGCTAAGTGAATTAAGTAGATAACAAATATTTGGAGGCTTGTCCACCCTAGGGTCCAGGGCAGGGTTTCTGGAAGCCATAGATTTTTTTTTTTTTTTTGAGACAGGGTCTCGCTTTGTAGTTCAGGCTGGCTCTGAGCTCACTATGTAGTCCAGGCAAGCCTCAAACTCAGCAATCCTCCTGTCTCTGCCTCCAGAGTGCTGGGATTACAGGCATGAGCCACCACACCTGGCACTGTGGTATGTGGTATTGATTGCTAGTGGGCGTGAGTCTCCACGCCCAGCATTGTATGTGGTTACCGGGGATCGAATTTAGGACCTTGCGCTTGTGAGGCAGGTGCTGGAACCACTGAGCTAATCCTCTGGCCCCTGGAAGCCATAGATTTGATTCTGTTTGTAGAGGTGATCTCTTTTGTAAACCAAAAAGTGCTTAAAAAAAGTTCTACTTTGCCTGTTGATCTATGTCTCTTACTCTTTCAAAGAACTAGAAAGTGGTGGTTTAGTCTCTTAATTACTGATTTTGTTAGCAATGTTTCTTTCTTTAAACATAACTGTTATAGCTCAAATCAACTATAGCTTGCATGTTTAGAAACATCTGATAGAATCAGGAGTAGAAGTTTCCTGGGGAAGGTAGGGTCTTGAGCTGGTAAGGCTGATTAGTCCAATCTGATGTAACTTCTGGTTTCTTCCAGGTGGCAGCCACCTGTTCTGGAGAGAGTCACATACCCCCTAGAGCCAAAATGCAATGGGTTATGATACTATTTCACAACCAGAACTATACTGTAAGAAATAGGGAAAGTGGTCAAAATTGCCATATGTTCAGACTTTCTTTGCATTAAGAAATAATCTTTGGGGCCAGAGGGTTAGCTCAGTGGTTCCGGTGCCTGCCTCGCAAGCTTAAGGTCCTGAGTTCGATCCCTGGTAACCACATACAATGCTGGGTATGGAGACTCACACCCACCAGCAATCAATACCACATACCACAGTGCCAGGTGTGGTGGCTCATGCCTGTCATCCCAGCACTCGGGAGGCAGAGACAGAAGGATTGCTGAGTTCGAAGCTTACCTGGGCTCCATAGTGAGCTCAGGGTCAGCCTGAACTACAAAGCGAGACCTTGTCTCAAAAAAAAAAAAAAAGAAATAATCTTTGAGCCAGGCATGGTGGCTCACACCTGTAATCCCAGCACTTGGGAGGCAGAGAAAGGAGGATTGCTGAGTTCAAAGCTTGCCTGGGCTACATAGTGAGCTCAGGGCCAGTCTGAACTACAAAGCAAGACCTTGTCTCAAAAAAAGAAAATCCTTGGGCTGGGGATTTAGCTCAAGTGATACTGCACCAACCTTGGATGCACAAGGACCTGAGTCGATCCCAGGTACCCTCCCTCAAAAAAATCCTTATCTGTGTTCAAGATGTAAATGTAAGTCCCAGGAAAACCATGCACCTCTGACCTTTATCTCCAAGGTGTCCCACCCTTGCCTCTTGGAACAAACACGGTGAAATTTCCAAAGCAATTTTTTTTTTTTTGAGACAGGGTCTCGCTTTGTAGTTCAGGCTGGCCCTGAGCTCACTATGGAGCCCAGGCAAGCCTTGAACTCAGCAATCCTCCTGCCTCTGCCTCCTGAGTGCTGGGATTACAGGCGTGGGCCACCATGCCCGGCACTGTGGTATGTGGTATTGATGGCTGGTGGGTGTGAGTTACCATGCCCAGCATTGTATGTGATTACGAGGATTGAACTCAAGACCTTGAGCTTGCAAGGCAGGCGGAACCACTGAGCTAAATCTCTGGCCCTCCAAAGCAATCCTAACCAAAATTGTACCTGCTGTTATTGAGTTTGCTTTCTCCAATTGCCTTTGGAGCTTGAGGTCCCTCCTCCTTACCCTTTAGCGTCCAGGGCTGAGGCTTCTAAGCCAGCCATAATTGAAGCTTCTACTAGACTAGGTTCATCCATAGCTAATTTTGTTCAAGCCCCTCAAGTGTAATATCTGTTACAGGAAATAAATAATGAATTTGGATGTTCTTATGTCCTCTTGTCAGAGTACCAGGGGTGGTGTTACATGGCTATAAAGCCAGCTCTCAGGAGGCTGAGGCAAGAGGATCTTTGCAAGTTCAAGGCTAGCCTGGGCTACATAGTGAATTCAAGACCAGCCTGAATTACATAGCAAGACCCTGTTTCAACCAAAACAAAAATACCACACACGGGCCAGAGGGTTAGCTCAGTGGTTCCGGCGCCTGCCTCACAAGCGCAAGGTCCTGAGTTTGATCCCCGGAAACCACATACAATGCTGGGCGTGGAGACACGCCCACCAACAATCAATGCCATACCACAATGCCGGGTGTGGTGGCTCACGCCTGTAATCCTAGCACTCGAGAGGCAGAGACAGGAGGATTGCTGAGTTCGCAGCGGCTTGCCTGGGCACCATAGTGAGCTCAGGGCCAGCCTGAACTACAAAGCGAGACCCTGTCTCAAAAAGCAAAAAAAAAAAAAAAAAAACCACACAAAACAAAATATCATATCCATGTGTCCTTTTCTTTGTAACCTCAGACAGATTAATTAAGACCTAGGAGGGTTTCAGTTGATCCTCATACCTTTATGGGACTCACTCAAACCTACAAACTAGACTGGAAAGATGTGATGTTTACTTTTAAATCAAACATTGACTTCTAATGAGGTATAAGCAGCCACTGCATTTGAAGATAATCATCCTGTTAATTTTAGAAGCCCAGAGGAGTGACAGGCAGAGAACAACTGGTTCCTATCAGAGCCCAAGAAGTCCCTACACAAGGTCCAGTCGGCTTACAAACCAGTGTGTTTTTGAGGGCCTACAAAGGATTGAAACTAAGCGCTTCAGTTATCTTAAACTATCGACTATCCAACAAGAAGAAAAAGAACACCCTTCTGTCTTCTTAGATCACTTACAAGAGGCATTGATAAAACATACATCCCTAGTGCTCGCTTCGGCAGTACATATACTAAAACATACATCCCTAGCTCCTGATTTGGTAGGGCAGATTGTTATTTATTTACTACTGAGAATTGAACTCAGGGCCTTCAGTTGCCAGGCAGGCACTGTGTCTCTTAAAGACAAGTTTATGGGCCAGGAGATTTAGTTCAGTGGTTCCAGCGCCTGCCTATCACGCACAAGGTTCCTGGTTCAATCCTAGTAACCACATACAATACCGGGCATGGTGACTCACACCTGTAACCCCAGGACTTGGGAGGCAGGGGCAGAAATATTGCTGAGTTGAGGCTTGCCTGAACTACACAGTGAGACCCTGTCTCAAAAAAAAAAAAATTTATTGGGCCGGAGGGTTAGCTCAGTGGTTCCGGCGCCTGCCTCGCAAGCGCAAGGTCCTGAGTTCGATCCCCGGAAACCACATACAATGCTGGGCATGGAGACTCATGCCCACCAACAATCAACACCGCATACCACAATGCTGGGCGTGGTGGCTCACGCCTGTAATCCCAGCATTCGGGAGGCAGAGACAAGAGGATTGCTGAGTTCGCGGCGGCTTGCCTGGGCACCATAGTGAGCTCAGGGCCAGCCTGAACTACAAAACGAGACCCTGTCTCCAAAAAGCAAAAAAAAAAAAAAAAAAAGTTTATTATATTAAACCCCATATATTAAGAAAAGGTTACAAAAGATGGCTTTTGCTCCCAGTACCTCACTTGCTACTTCAGTGAACATCCCCTCCTTAACATTTTATGATCCAGAGCAGGAGGAGATTAAAGGGAAAATAGAGGGATGGAGAGAGGGTAACATCTTTAGCCGCAGCCCTTAAAATAGGCCCTAACTCTTGGGGCTCCAAGAAGAGCTTGACAACTACTACTTTGAGACCCATCTTAGCAGCTGGTGGAGTGAGACTGAAAGGCCTCTGACCAGAGACTCGTTTCCACAGAAGCACCCTGGGTAATCATGACTAGGGGAAAAGAAATCGGTCCACTCCTGGGCCCTGGCACAGGTCTCTTGGTCCTTGTCTCCAGCCCCGGCCTGCCTTCTAGCCTTCATACACCAGGGAGAAGAGTCACTAGAGAGAAGGTAATTTGCTCTCACAGTCCTTAGGCTATAATGGAGATGGCTTTCTCTTCACCCATTCCTTTTAATTAAGCCTAAAAATCCAGTACCTTTCCTGAGGAGATGATTTTGTTTTTGACTTTTTGAGACAGCGTCTTGCTTTATAGCCTAGGCTATATCTCATAGATTCTATTATTTTTCCTCATCAGGGACAAAATCCTCCAGGCCTAAAGTTGAAAAAGGATTATTGCCTATAATTGATAGCTTAAGAAAGTAAGGTCACTTAGTAAAAGTCCATACAACACTGCAATCTCAGGAGTTCAGAAACCCATTGGAGAATGGAGGTTGGTACAGCACCTTGGATTAATAAGTACAGCAGTAGTGCCAGTCTACCGAGGGGTACCTAACCTGTACAATCTTTCCCTCAGATCCTGGAAGATGCCAGTTTGTCCTCATTGTTAGCTTTAAAAAAATGCCTTCTCGGGCCGGAAGATTAGCTTAGTGGTTCCGGCGCCTGCCTCGCAAGTGCAAGGTCCTGGGTTCGATCCCCAGTAACCACATACAATGCTGGGCATGGAGACTCATGTCCACCAGCAATCAATATCGCATACCACATACTACAGTGCCGGGGTGGTGGCTCATGCCTGTCATCCCAGCACTCGGGAGGCAGAGACAGGAGGATTGCTGAGTTTGAGGCTTGCCTAGGCTACATAGTGAGCTCAGAGCCAGCCTGAACTACAAAGTGAGACCCTGTCTCAAAAAAAAAAATGCCTTCTCAGGCCGGCAATTTAGCTCAGTGGTTCCAGTGTCTGCCTGGCAAGCACAAAGTCCCAAGTTTGATGCCCAATACCAAAATGCCAGGCGTGGTGGTTTATTTCTTTAATCGCAGCAGTTGGGAGCCAGAGACAGGAGGATTGCTGTGCATTCCATGATACCCTGGGCTGCACAGTGAGTTCAGGGCCAGCCTGAACTACGAAGCAAGACACTGCCTCAAAAAAGTAAAAAACAAAAACCAAAAAAGAACAAAAAAGCCACCTTTTATATTCATTTACATACAGACTCCCAGTTTATTTCTTTTTTTTTGGACAGGGTCTCGCTTTGTAGTTCAGACTGGCCCTGAGCTCACTACGTAGCCCAGGCAAGCCTTGAACTCAGCAGTCCTCCTGTCTCTGCCTCTCGAGTGCTGGGATTACACGTGTGAGCCCCCACGCCCAGCACTGTGGTATGTGGTACTGATTGCTGGTGGGCGTGATTCACTCCACACTGTATGTGGTTACCGGGGATCAAACTCAGGACCATTGCACTTGCGAGGCAGGCGCCAGAACCACTGAGCCAAATCTCCAGCCCCTCCCAGTTTCTTTCTGGCTTTGAAAACCCTCATGAGCAGGCTTCTTAACTGATGTAGCCTATGCCTCCTCAGGGATTCAAAGACAGTCCTCAGCTTTTTTGATGAGTGCTTGTGCAAGACTTAGTGTGTTTTAAACGTTCTCAGGGTACAGTCTTGCAATATTATATACTGTTATGTGCCCTCTCAGAAGAGCTTTCTAGCTAAGATAACTGTGCTCTGTTAAATTTTCTGACAGAAGTTATAAAGTTTCTAGATCTAAGGCGTAACTTTACATCCTTGAGGTAAAATATCTGGGCCTTATCCTATCAAAGGGAATCTAAAGGCTAGGAAGGAAAGAATTAAACCAATTTTTTCCTTCCCATAGCCCAAGAGTCTAAAACAGCTAAGAAGATTCCTAAGGATTATGGGCTTTTGTCACCTTTGGATAGCGGAATACGGTAAAATTGTGTGACTCATCTATAAGCTTATAAAAGAAGCCCCCAAAACAGATGCTCCTGTTTTAATCTGTAAACTGGGTTCCCAAATTGCAATCCAGAAGCCACAAGTGATTGTAAGTGTCCTGGCATTGAGCTCATGGACAGGACAGTTCAGTCTGCATGTTGATGAAAGATGGGGTGTGGCTTTAGAAGCACTTAACGCAAAATCAGGACCTGCTCAACAGCCTGTCGGGTATCTGAGTCATGGAGTAAGACATTGCATCAAAAGGGTGGTGCTGTGTGTCATATAGCTGTGGCTGTAGTAGTCCTAGTGCCAGAGGCACCCAAATGGACTTCAGGCAACAATCTCATTGTATACACACCTCAATTCTCAATGTAGCTGTATTTCCTTCTTTTTTTTAATATTATTTTTTTCTTTTTTTTGAGACAGGGTCTCACTTTGTAGTTCAGGCTGGCACTAAGCTCACTGTGTAGCCCAGGCAAGCCTCGAACTCAGTAATCCTCTTGCCTCTGGTTCCTGAGTGCTGCTATGACAGGCATGAGCCACCACATCCGGCACTGTGGTATGTGGTACTGATTGCTGGTGGACATGAGTCATCATGCCCAGTATTGTTGTATGTGGTTATCAGGATCTAACTAGGGACCCTGTGCTTGCTAGGCAGGCGCCAGAACCACTGAGCTAAATCTCTGGCCCAGAATTTCCTTCCTCCAAAGGGAGCCTATGCTATCAGACAACTAACTGCTTAAATATCAGGCTCTACTTCTAGAAGGACTAGCCATTCAAATAAAGTCAGGTTCCTCCTTAGACCCTGCTACCTTTCTACTAGAAAAGGAAAAACTGGAGACCGACAGACATACACAACCAAAGAAAACTTACTTGACACTCTTCCTGACTGATTTGACCCTTTTCTAGGATGGCAGTTCCTTCATGGAGAAGGGGACAATAGTGACTCCATACCAGACAGTTGAAAGTTCCTCACTTGTGCCTGGCACTAGTACTGAGCTCACTGAGCACTAGTAGAACTCACTGCTCTGACCAGGGCTTTAAAACTCAGTAAAGGACAGAAAGTTAATATTCATACTGACTCAGTAAGGTTTGCTATTCTTCTGTGTCTATGTAGCCATAAAAGAAATTAGCAGGGCTGGAAATTAAACTCAGTGGTTCTGGTGCCTGCCTAGCAAGCACAGGGTCCCTGGTTAGATCTCAATAACCACATACAACAATACTGGGCATGATGACTCATGCCCACCAGCAATCAGTACCACATACCACAGTGCCAGGCATGGTGGTTCATACCTATAATCCCAGCACTTGTAGGCAGAGGCAGGAGGATTGCTGAGTTTGAGGCTTGCCTGGGCTACATAGTGAGCTAAGGGCCAGCCTGAACTACAAAGCAAGACCCAGTCTCAAAACAAGCAGAAACTTCAATCTAGTTCATGAAAATATCTAAACAGACCAATAGGTATTAAAGTCCCTTACACTTTGGCATATGAGCGGAGTTGAGTTGTCAGTCTTCTCCAGGGTATTTACTACATTCCTGTGTACTTGGAGGGGTTAAGGTCTAGTCAAGAGGATTATTTTTTGGCAAAGTTCACAGGACTGTTTTATGGTCTGAGAAAGGCCCTTCCCTACAAATAACTTTGAAGCCCTCTACTGTGTCTTGTCTCTCCCCAAGTAAAAGTTTTAATGTAAAGACTTAATAATTTTCCATTGTCTAGAACCAGGAAGGAACAATTTACCATCATCTGGCTAATTAGCCTGATAGAAGAAATTGACACCCATGGGAGTGAGCCCATTTGATTTCTGAGAATATTTGGATTAAGTATAATCAAGGGACCCTCCCCAGATCCTAGGGCCTAAAGGAGGGGCCTCCTCAAACTCCTGCTTTTGCAAAAGATGCATCATCCAGTTGATTACCTTGAGATACTTTGTCAACTTCTCTCTGGTGTCTCCTACAGTAAATTACTGCCACTTTGGAGGGACTATAAACAGATGATAAAAGTTCCTTTATGTTGCTTTGTAGTTCAGGCTGGCCCTGAGCTCACTATATAGCCCAGGCAAGCCTCGAACTCAGCAACCCTCCTGTCTCTGCCTCCTGAGTGCTGGGATTACAGGTGTGAGCCACCACACCCAGCATTGTGGTGTGTGATACTGATTGCTGTATTCCAGGGATCGAATTTGAGACCTTGTGCTTGCCAGCAGACTCTGAACCACTGAGCTAAATCCCCGGTAAGATCTTTTCTCACAGAACAGAAAAGGCATAGGAGGTGGTAAAGGTTTTGGTTCAGAAATCATCTCTAGATTTGGACTTCCCAACATTTACAGAGTGATATGATAATGGGCCTTCCCTTAAAACTACAGTCAGGCAGGGTGGGTCTCAGGCACTAGACATCTCTACAACCTCCACTGTGTTTGGAGACAAAAATCATTGGAAAAGGTAAAGAAAACAAAACAAAAACCCACTAGACCCTAAAGATATATCTTACTATCATTAGCTCTTACCAAACTAAGAAATGCACCTCAATTCCTAAGCCTCAACTCATTTAAAATGTCATAGATCTTCTTTTGTCAGTAATTTTCTCAAGGGAAACAGATGTCATACTGAAAGGTGTCACTTCACCAGCTACATCCCAACAGACTCTTCAACAGGTAATAGAAGCTCAGGCTGGAGAGAGGAAACCTCATGTTCTCTCCCCTCATGTCTCCTCCTAGGACCAAGTTGGGAAGGACCACGCACTGTAATCCTATCAACTTCTCCAACTATCGAGGTAGCAGGCCTGGACTCATACCCAGATGAACCCCTGAGAACAAGAGCCCATTGCAGAGTGTGAGGCGACACCCAAAGGCCCAAAGACTGCTGTGAACCCATAGACAACTCTCCAAAAGAAATCAGAACCTTCAGATAAGTAACCTGTTACTCTTAGCCCTTTTCTAATCACCTCACCCTTAAAAGAGTGTGAAATTCCCTTCTAAGGTGGGTGCAAAAATGTGCAAAGTCATTACACCAAACATCCTCCTGGATATGTGGCCTATTCCCTTTCTACACTTGATCTTAACCAAAAGGCCGAGAAGCGATATCTACTCCCTTTCTAATGTATATCAGTCCTTCCTTGGTGGGTATCCCCACTTAAAGGAAGTGATTAAAATAAGCTACAAGACTACAGTGATGAAACATGAAAAAGTTCATGGTTCATAGTTCAGCCCACTGTTACAAGGTAATTGAGTGGCCTATAAACTACATCCTTAACATTCTGTACGTAACTAAATTTTTTCTAACAGTGCCACTGAAACCTCTCTACAGGCTCTAGTAAAACTCTTTTTTTTTTTTTGCTTTTTGAGACAGGGTCTCGCTTTGTAGTTCAGGCTGGCCCTGAGCTCACTATGGTGCCCAGGCAAGCCGCTGCGAACTCAGCAGTCCTCCTGTCCCTACCTCCCGAGTGCTGGGATTACAGGCGTGAGCCACCATGCCCGGCATTGTGGTATGCGGTGTTGATTGTTGGTGGGCGTGTCTCCACGCCCAGCATTATATGTGGTTACCGGGGATCGGGGATCGAACTCAGGACCTTGCCCTTGCGAGGCAGGCGCCAGAACCACTGAGCTAACCCTCCGGCCCTCTAGTAAAACTCTTATTAAATAGAAATAAGGTTCCAATCATGAGGGACAATAACCATAGCTATCAAGATGACTATTATAAGATTTGGGATGATTATATGTGGTTAACCCCCACTATAAGACAGCTTGGGAGAAAGGTCCCCTTACATTACGAACAGAAATATCACTCCTGTTCCCATTGGTTTAACTCTACTAAATAATTGGGATGATCATCTCTTGAGCTGTGTGTAGACATAGCAACTTTACAGGCCAAAGACTGTTAAGCACCAGACTGGCTTCATTGCCCTTGAACTAGATGAGACACCTGCAGTGACACTCAATGGTCCATTGGAACCAGTTTGTGGCTCTGGCTATCCCTACATGGATACGAAGGTATCCTCAGGCAGAGGCATCAAAAGCAGCAAATCTGCAGAGTTATCCCACCTGTGACATCAGTGGTCTAGGAATGTGTATCACTGGTATGATCACTTGGCTTCTATCTTTATCCCCTCCCTAGGATTACAAGATGTCAGATAACATATGGAGGCCTTAACTAATTATACTCAACAGGTCTTAAATGACACAATTGGTCTTTCCCAAATGAAGAAGTAAAATTCAGACACGCCAACCTCCACAATCAGATAGCGTTAGACATACAAACTATACCACAGCAGGTACCTGTCTAATTGTGAAAGCTAAATGCTGTGTATATGTTTCCTTTTTTTCTTTTCTTTTTTTTTTTTGAGACAGGGTCTCACTTTGTAGTTCAATCTGCCCCTGAGCTCACTATGTAGCCCAGGCAAACCTCAAACTCAGACCATTCCTACTGCCTCTGCCTCCCGAGGGCTGGGATTACAGGCATGAGTCACTACATCCAGTATTGTTGTATGTGGTTACTAGGGTTCGAACTCAGGACCTTACGCTTGCTAGGCAGGCACCAGAACCACTGAGCTAAATCCTCAACCCATAGCCCCTTCTTTCTTGAAAATCCTTTCTCAGTCCATTGACTCACTTCTCCGTTTGATCCCCATTTAATCAATATTATCTAAATGACTATACTTGCAATCTAATTAATTGGATAGCTTTGTACCCACCTCACCTTGTGGCTTTACCCCATAAAAATCCCCTGAAAATCAGGTCCCAGGCAGCCCACTTTCTGGGTGTCCCTTCCTGTACCTCTCAGGCAAGAGCTGTCTTTCCTTCAGTAAACTTTCCCTATTTTTATTTTTTTTTTTTCCTTTTTGAGACAGGGTCTTGCTTTGTAGTTCAGGCTGGCTCTGAGCTCACTGTGTAGTCCAGGCAAGCCTCGAACTCAGCAATCCTCCTGCCTCTGCCTCCCAAGTGCTGGGATTACAGGCGTGAGCCACCACGCCCGGCAATTTTTCCTACTTTTAACCTCTGCTATTCCTAGAATTCATTCATCAATTTTACAGAGCACAAACTTTGACATTTTGGCTAACAGGATGGGAGTTATACTATTTCCCTTACCTTACTTGGATTATTTGGAAGTCCCATTTCATCCCTAGATCATACACCCTGTATCAGTGCCATGGGAACAACCTTCATAGAGTAGAAAAGCCTGGAGTGGGGGGCATCAGAGAGGCCTGATGCTGAGGGGAGGTGGCTTGGGTTGAAGCCACAGCCAGCCAGCTGCTGAACATAGGCCAGGCCAGGGGGGCTGGGGTGTGGGACTGTATGGGGTTGTGAAAGGTACAGGCGAGGCTGGTGGGACAAACTGGGGGCAGCTGAGGATCTGCTGCCAGGCTGAGAGCCCGCCTGCAGGGAGCACACATAAACTCTTCTTCCCTAGAAGGCTGAGGCAAGGGCAGCTGCTAGTCTGGGTGCCGTCCCACCCCCACCCAGCGAAGTCCCAGAACCTCTGAATTAAAAGTGCTGGGCTCTGCCGGTGATTTAGCTCAGTGGTTCTGGCACCTGCCTCGCAAGCGCAAGGTTCTGCGTTCGATCCCCGGTAACTACATACAAGGCTGGGCGTGGAGACTCACGCCCACCAACCATCAATACCACATACCACAGTGCCAGGCGTGGTGGCGCCCTCCTGTAATCCCAGCACTCGGGAGGCAGAGGCAGGAGGATAGCTGAGTTCGAGGCTTGCCTGGGCTCCATAGTGAATTTTTGAGACAGGGTCTTGCTTCGCTACAAAGTGAGGGTCTCGCTTTGCAATTCAGGCTGGCCCTGAGCTCACTATGGAGCCCAGGCAAGCCTCGAACTCAGCTATCCTCCTGCCTCTGCCTCCCGAGTGCTGGGATTACAGGAGGGCGCCACCACGCCTGGCACTGTGGTATGTGGTATTGATGGTTGGTGGGCGTGAGTCTCCACGCCCAGCCTTGTATGTAGTTACCGGGGATCGAACGCAGGACCTTGCGCTTGCGAGGCAGGTGCCGGAACCACTGAGCTAACCCTCTGGCCCCGTCTCAAAAATTTAAAAAAAAAAAAAAAAAATGCTGGGCTCTGCAGAAGGTGGAAGTTGCTACGTTTGCATTTGAATTCACTTGAGAATCTCTGAGCCCAGCCAGGTGGTTGGTTCATGGTGGGCTTGGGTTTCCAGGTGGTGATACAGGGGCATTTTGGACCAGGAACCCCTGAGCAGGGCCCAGGCCATCCACGTCGGGGTCAGCGGCCAGCGCCTTCCCTTCCGCCTGCAGGCTGCTGATACGCCGGAGGAAATCCTGGCTGATTCCTGTGGGAGTGAGCCGGTGGAGGAAGCTTTTAAAGCGACTGCCCTCGGTCCCGCCAGCCCGTCCTCACGGCCCGCCCCGTGGCTGCATCTCAGAGCTCACTCCCGGCAGCTCCCTTCCCAGCGGTTGTTGCAGCTACTTCTGACTTTTGTCCTGGACAGCAGGCCTGCCATCCACTGCCAGCCATGGCAGAGCCCCTGGGCCGCCTTCTGCTCTGCCTCCTGGCATTCTGGCTGGCAGGAGCCAGCTTCGTCTGGGGACAGAAGGTAAGTATGAACTTGTATTAAAGGGTGGGATTGGGGAAGGACTGGGTGCAGATGGAGATTCAGCCACTGATGGCTGCCTGACCCGTGCAGACACGTATGCCACAAGCTGACCACTGTCACCAGGGTGCAGGTGGCATCCAGGTTGTCCTCCTCTAACGAGGCCTAGCCCAGTCAGCTTTATGATGTGAGCAGCTGTCCTGGGGTCCTGTCTGTGAGTCAGGGGGCACAGAACCAGGCCCATCTTCCTGTCCCCCCTGGAGGTAAAAAGAGACTCATGTCTGGGTGCTTCTGTCTACCTGAGACTGCCAGGAGGCAGAATGAGTCTTCACCCTAAGTGCAGCAGGGACAGAGCAGCCAGAGGTGGTGATCGCCAGCGTCCGGGCTGGGGCTGATAGGCCTGGCCTGAGCCTTCTGCGTCCTCACGGCCTCTGGGCAGCATGTCTTGCTCTTCCAGTGAGGAAGCCAAGCCCAAGGCTGAGAGAGGCCAGCTTTTCCTACTCTGGAGCCTGCTCCGGGTGTGGCCGAGGGTCCCCGCATAGGCAGACAGGTGGCTGACAGGAGCCCGGTGTGCAGCTTCCGGTGATAGGGGCACAGCTTTTGTTTAAGCTTTGGGAAGGCCCTAGCACCCCAGGTTTGGAGACGGAGCCCCCTGGCTGGGACCTGCCATCGAGAGGAAACTTGTGCTATGAGTCCAAATTCATCTGCTGCTGTTTTCTTTTTAGTTCACGTTTGGAATATACCATGGTTACATTCATTGTGGAGAATTAATTCATGTATATAACACATCCCAGTTCTTTTTTTTCCTTTCTCTTCCTCTCCCATTTAAATGTTTTTTTCTTTTTCTTTTCTTTTTTTTTTTTTGCCAGCATCAGCTTATTCATTTTGTCTTTTTTTTTTTTTTTTTTTTTTTTTTTTTTTTTTTTTTTTTTTTTTTTTTTTTTTTTTTTTTTTTTTTTTTTTTTTTTTT